>NQII01001344.1:366941-380143 GCA_002778355.1 Clitarchus hookeri
ACAGTTGATCATCACCGGGCCGCGGGGAGAGTTGCGTGAGTACGAGTCCGAACAGCAGTCCAGGGAGAAGCAGCACAGGGGGCCTGCATCCAAGGCCTACCACTTCGCTGGAACTCATCCCCAGATGACAGCCTACCCACACTCACCGATGAGTTAAGTATAAAATTCGTCGCCTAAAGAAACCCCACTCAACCACGAATTCGCCCCGTGAATACGAGTATCCAAAGTACTACAGTACCACACCTCTCAAGTTTTGATGTTGTGTATTTGTGAACATATACGAGACAATATATATTCATACTTCAAAATACCACAGTAATAGTCTACCTCATTACCAAACCCGCAACCTCCACGCACCTTATAGTCGGTGCCTGGGGGACATTAACTCTGACCATATAAGCCGCCATGTCTTCTACAGTGGCGGTACCTGAGTCATCGCTATAGTACATGTGAAGTATTTTCTGTGTCTAAATTCGGTTATTACAAGTGAAACGGTTAAAGATGAATGGAGAAAATTACGAAAAACATTAAAAGGGTTGATAATTCAGAAACCAGCCCTTGTTTTCTTAAAAAATCCTTAAGAGTCGTTATCTCAAGTACATTCACATTGTAAAACGTGGTACAAACTCATCACATTCTAGAGTCGTAAATAACGGTGGCACAAATCATGACGCTTGATTTAGGAGTCCTGTGACTTACATGAATAAGAACCTCATGCAGACTTTCAACTATGCGGTTCTACATCCGAATACGATCATCGTGAATACCCAGAGTGATGAGTGATTCGCCGGTAAAAACGATGTGACGCATTTACTGCACCATTACTGCACCCAATCAGTCTTTTCATTTGGCGCACGAAAGTAAACGTGTCGCACATAGGTGTGCAGTCAAAGGCAGTCAGCGCAGACTTAATTCGACCCTCGTTTATATCTGGCGGGTAGGTTTATGGGACCTGAACATTGTAGTGAAGACATCACAGATATCAGTATCTGTGATGGTGTTGCAGTAGAGTAAGCTGCTGCACTTATAATGATACACCTGTCCTAAAAATCTGTAGTTCGACAAGTCGATCCAGTAAATTTACAATGCGATACAGACGTATACGGGATTATTCAGCTAATATGTTCACCCCAAATTTCTTCCGAACCGCTGAAGTTATCAAAAGTTTTGATTTAGAATTCATAAGAAGCACGACGGGGCTCATAACACACCGCCTTTGTCTGTTCGTAGATGTTATTAAGTACTAGTATATCGATATAAACTTGTTTTTTTTTAATGGGACTATGCCCATTTCTCCCAATAGCATAACATGATATTAAGCGGCGAGTTCAGTGATGTGATTGTTTTGGAAATCTGGCAAGCACTTTTTGAGATATAGGGGAGTGTTCATAGGTTTATGCATTTGACTGTAGCTCTGGTGGGGTATGTTGTTTGTTGGGGTTATCATTGATATTACAGACAAATAAAATGTGTGTTTAATTTATAGATGCATAGCTTGATAACAATATATTCCCCGAACAATCGTGTCTGTTTCATAGTCCACACCAATGAAATAAAGGCGTCGAAACCTTGCAGTACATCGTATTTCCACTCAATGTGAGCAGTGAGTTACGTGTAGGAACTATCCGCTCGACATCACCCAGCATGTGACACAACCTACCCCACCACAGCCACAGTCAAGTGCATACACTTCTAAAACCGCCATTTATATCAAAAAGTGCTGGTCGGATTTTAAAAATAATCACGTCACTGAACTCGCCGCTTAATAATATGATATGCTATTGGGAGAAATTAGTATATTGCCATTTAAATAACCAAATGTTGATATCGTTATCTCAGTAATTAATTTCATTTCGGAACAAATGTTTTATGAGCCCCGTAGTGCCATTCACTAATTCGAAATCGAAATTTCGATCTATTTAGATTCCTTCAGCGGTTCGGAAGATATTTGCGGTGAAGATCTTATCTTAATAACCCTGTAATTAATATAGCCTACCACGAATTAATAAAAACGTAATAGGAAAGATGAAAAAAAAATAGATGAATAATTACTGCATTTTTTTTATTATGAGCAAATATATATATTCTTAAAGATAAGTGGGAGAAAATAAAAATTGAAAATAAGATGATAAAAATTTGTTGTTAATAGTTATACTAAATTTGATGGTTCTAAGAATTCTCCCTTCGAAGAAAATATGTAGAAAAATTGATTTGATTATATCTTATAAACATAACTCTTGTACATTTAAAATGACTTAAATAACTTGAAATTATGAATACAATAAAATAAATTCAAAATATAATTGATAATCTACCCTATGGCTATATAGATGAATACATTGAAGCCTCAACAGCGGAAGCTATCAAAGTAAAATAAAAAAAAAAATGAAATATATAATTAAAGTTTTATTTACCAAAAATAAATTTATGATAATAATTTTTAGAATGAGATAATAATGAAAAGACAAAAAACATAATTTCCAGCATCATTTCATCCAAATATATTTCATAATCACAACATCATAGCAATATAAATCTAAATCGTCTTTAAACATTGCAAATTATTTCATTCTAAATCATTTTCAACGATTTTGAAATAAGTTTTTAAAACAACCGAGCCATTTCATTCCTTATAAATAAAAGATCCAGTTTTAATTATTCCATAATCTGTACTCCAATTTCTTAAGAGCTCTTTAATTTGATCCATTTATATACATAAACATATAACAAGAAATTTCAATTTGCTTCATTTTTAAGATTACTTAGATATCAGAACCATCGGATTCGAATAAATTTAACTTTAATCTCTTTTAATTTTTATATTATAATGTATAAGAAATCTCGAAAAAAAAAATTATATATAATCACTAATTATAAACATGTAAAATTCGTAATTTTTCAACCTTTGTTGGGGCGCACAAAAATGTTATATATGAATTGTTTCTTCTTTTGATTCCTAAACTATCTGATAATCGATCATCTAATTGATTAACCTATTTATGTAGCATGATTATCTGCGTCCAGGGACAAATTATTTTTAATGGGGCGACATTGGCACCTGGCACTGGCGACGGCCAGCCGCCATGTTATGACATCACCTAACAGTCATTTAGGATCTGTGGAATTAAGAGGAATATATCTACATTTGTATCACCTAATGGCATGGACAAATCAAAAACAGTTTTTTCTTTTAGGTAGCATTGCATTTACTGCAAATTTCAAACTTTTTTTGTTTCGCATACCTAATTGTTAGCTTTAAAACGATGATTTTGTAACATTGTCATAACTTACAATTTTATGTGGCCTACTTTTCAAAATATTATATCATTTATGCAAATACTATACAGTTACGACCATTAAATAACCCATTGTAAACAAGCAAATCCTTAGTAGGCATACAATTAACACTGTAAACACTAATTTTTGAGGCAAAACTTACCCAGTTTATTGAATCATAAAACTTTTACCGTTTCTTTTTTCGTTACGCTCAAGTCTTTTCCTTGATCTTCATTGCCCTATCGACTGTTAAAGTTTTTCATAATGTAATTGGCATACCAATTTCCATACATTCTTCCCTCCAGTTTTACAGAAAAGAGACATTCTCGACAATGCACCATTTTCAGAGTTTCGCTATAAGAATTATGTGAAGGAAGGACTGCTTTGTAACTTTATTCGCACACGCTGTATTTTCCAGAAATTAAAGACTTTAAAGGTGAAATTAGTTTCCAAACCTAAATATCAAAGTAGTCCCAAATATTATATCGCGAAAATTCACGTTTCAGAAAGCATTTTTCAACTCGGAATATCTAACATTTCAGTACAAATATAGTGCACGATACGATGGGCACTATATACTATAAATGCACTACATACTATATACCACCGAATGATATAATCTAAGTTACTTTTGTCTTGCCACAACCTTCCGTATACACGACTCAAACATGCCACACTACACTTATTTGGCGATCTTCGTTAAGTATACAAAAATCGCGTGTACACATTTGATGAAAATATGAAATATTAAAATTACTCACCTCAGCTTCTACACACTACACAGGCACTTGCTTGTAGTTGCAACCAACATGTGTTGTACTGCAAGAACCACGGGACCAGGGTTGCCAGTACTTACGTATCTAATTATTGTACCAAGAAGCAAAAATTCTCATACCAGACATCTAAAAACTCGTATACCATAATATATTCACAATCAAATGTTAAGGTGTCACTTGGCGTGTTTCTTAAATAAAATAATTGAAAGCTATACAATTCCCACGATATCGACACCAGGTTGAAGAGAATTGAAGATTTTTTCTTTCACATTATAGGGGAGGAGTTAATCGATAGTTGAATCCACAAATTAGCTTTGTTCAATGTTATGATACATGCTCCTTTTTGTAATTTTATTGACCCAGGTTTCCCGAAATTCTCGTACAAAAGCCAATGTTACGTTGTACATAGACCTTAATCCTCGTATGTCTGCGAGAATTCTTGTACATATGGCAACGCTGCTGGTAGAAAATAAAGAATCAAGCACCCAGTGTCAGCCGTACGGAGAACCAAAGAAATGATGTTAATTCACCAAATTTTTGCATCTTAAAACAAATCATTTAATTTTCTATATAACCAATTCCATTCGTATTTGGTACCGCAGTAGCCCACACAAAAATTTTAACGATTGTAATTAAAGTGGGAATAATAAATATTAACAATAATAAACTAACATTTTTAAAATTTTTGTATGTACCATAAATATGGCCAGATGGTGACCGTACAGTTAGAATATCCATAGGATGACGAGGCTATTATGAAATAAGCCCACAATTTAATCCAATATATTTTTCTGCTGGTAAATTATGAACGTTGTAAATTCCTATAAGCATGACAGGTAAAAATTGTGTGTGAATGGCCATATGATATCCTAATGGATATTCGTTAGATAAACTTTCGGGATACTGTTTGGATGTACTTTAAGGATACCCTTGGATATCCTCAACAGCCCACATAACCAAGTCAATTGCTATTTACTTAAAAATTCAATACATTTAAAGATATCACTAATTCAACTTTTGTTCTACTAAGACAATTTTATTGTGTGTCAGGAAAAATGTGAAAGTACTGTAGGGATATCCATTGAATGACCATGCTGTAATTAATAAAGTATAAAAGTTAATCCAAGATATGTCAGCTGGTTGTAGGTAATGAACCACAGGTACTATGAAATAAAAAACGTCGCATCTAGTAAGAAAATTTAACTATGCATCATAAACAGGGAGAGAAGGTGAAAGTACTATTGTGATATCCATGGGATATCCATATCATGGCTAGATATATTTAGGTTATTCGGGAAATGCACGGGATATCCCTGCGACATTCTGTGCTGTTAGGGTTTGTGCAGTGATCAGGCAGCTCGACTATTACAGGTTGGATTCCCGATATGCAGCACCAGATTTCCATACACTATAATCATAGAGGACGTTATCGTTGATCGACAAGCTTCCCCTTTGTACTTCCTGCACTGGTATATTACGTCGCGCTAGAAAATATTTTGCACCATCTGTGGTCTGCCGAACACGTGACCTCCACTGATATTTCAGTTGCTTGAGGAGGGCCCCACCAGCTCTTCGAACCAGAATGTGATCTCCCATACCCGAAAAAAAAACACAGGGTAAAAAATACTGAGGTAGGATTTAGTATATGGTGATTCATTACAACATATTTCTAACACATCACCAACAGTTCCATAATTGCAGTTACTGCAATCTGTCATGAGAGACTATGATGCGATAAATGATTTGATGTTTTAGAAAGTGACTCATTAATCCATGCGTACAACATTCCAAGAAATAATAAATACTCCCTTCAATAAAACCATGTATTATGCCATGTTGTGGCAGTCGTCTTATAAATATATATATATTTTTTTGTTAGCAAATCCCTTGTTTTTGGCGATGACCATCATATCTCCTTGATTTTAGGTAATTTATTTTGTCTTAAAACTGTTCTGAACATTTATTGTCAACTTAAAATTTAAAGGAAATTGAAAATTATATTTGGAATGAAATGTGTCAGTTGTTATTATAGTAACAACTCTTTTGGGTATCTCTACTTAACTGGTTTTTCATTTCACAGTTGTTACGCCAGATGGCCGGACATGTATATTGTTAAAGGTGTTATATTGTGAAATGTTTTTGTGTGTCTGCATAACAACATTAAATTTTTATTTTGCAACTTAAGCATAAAAATAACATGTATTGTGTTATTTTACCATAATACATTTTATGACCGCAACAATGTGATTCGTGGGATGGAATGGTTGTATTGTCGGCAGCACCCAAGTTTTTACTTTATGAAAAAGGCGAAACACTGTCTTCTTCCCAAATAACTACCGCGATGTGAAGAAACATTAAATTTTTACTGTTTTTCAATCTCCAAACATGATGTTAGAGTAATTGATATTGACCGGATTGGATGTGTTATTTGGATGCTCTTACGTTGCTGCCAAACAGTAATCATTCGTTAAAATTAATATTAATTGTTTCATTCAATACTTTGTGCTTTAAAGCGGTCCATACTTAGCGGTACAGCTTGTAGCTGCCATTGATGTAAGCTGTCCATGATATAATGTACATCTTCGTACTTTGTGGTCATGGCAATGGCTGTTTGAAGCTACCCATGAGCGCTAATTTTCTTATTTCACCTGCGCGCAGGAGTTTGGACCCGCGAATGACTGGAACAGCTAAGGAAACCTTTTGCTTCTTGGCATGACTGCATTAAATTCAGTGTTTCTACATTTTCGGCAGAAATGATCTAACATATTTTTAAAAAAGCAAAGAAAAACCTGTGTACTACAAAAATGTGAACATAAAATAATTTTTTTTGCATCATCTACAACAAAATTTTGTAAAGTAGTGTTTGATGTATAACTAAATTTTTTAGGGACGAAGAATCCCTAAATACTCATTACTAAACAACATATGGTGGTTTGTTTTTGCTTTTTTTTTCGTTTGCCTTCGTATTGAGGCTTTGCGGGTTCTCATGCACCCACATGATAAAAAAAAATGAATAAATTAAACAAAATAAGTAATTTTGCTATTCTGTTGACCCAGTAAAACAGGGAAATTGCATTAATTTCACAAATATTTAAATTTTTTGAAATTAATAGTTTTATTATTCGTGAAAAAGAATATTGAATCATTTTTAACCTTTCGTGGTTTTATGCAAAAGGGAAGAGGAGCCGTTTGGGGGTCGGCCCTGTATTTTAAATGAATATAATTTTTACATGAAGGATTGCAATTGTAGCCGAACATGTTTTTAGCTCCTCGGAGGTGCCGTGGTGTTCGGGTTGGCATTCGTTTCGGCAGGTGATCCCTTTCTGGGACCTCTCGTTTAACGGTCCCAGCCTTGAGAACCAAGGGGTGGCTCAATTAAAGTAGCACTGGAGTGTTTTTTTTTCTAAAGTGATCCTTTGTTTTTTCAACAATTCCTCTCATGCTGGCTGCTCCCGATGATGAAGTTTAAGTGGTTTTGTTTGCGTCAAATGTGTAAGTGTATTAAGTCTTATAATTTTTTGCATTGTGTTGTTTTAATTATTTCTGATAACCATGCCTGGAACCAAAATACCTGAATGTCTTCTCAAGAACGAACTACCTATGAGTATGAGCATAAACTGCGTTGCATACAGCCCGCTGAGAATACTGTTTCTGAATTGCGTAAATCGTTGTGTACTAACCCTTCAGTCTGGCATACACTTAAGATTCCACTGTACCCTAGTGGTAAGCTGCAAATTATGTAGGTTTATTACAGTTTTGTATCCCAAGAAGCAAAAGGCAGTTGGCCCACTTGTGAAAATCTGCTTATACACGAGCTGCCCGCATGCTGTTTCCATAATCAGTTAACAATCAGTCAACCGCTGTAATGCACCCGCAGATGCTTGTGGCCCACATGACGCCTCTTGCAGTTGGCCAGATCTTGACAACTCTTCAAATAACGTCCGTATATCAAAATACAATCTGCCCACAAGAGGCCCACTTCTGCGTAACCAACGGCATCCCAAACATGCCAGCACCATCAGTGGGCCATATGTGGCAGAAGTGGCCCACTGGCTTTCTGCTTCTGGCCTGCTGTAAGTAAACCACATGTCGTCAGTCAACTGTTGGCAAGCCACTTGTGGCCCAGCTATTGGCCACTTGTGGCCCACATAGAAGAAATATTGCATGCATTTTCAAAGGCAAAGATAATTATGTTTCACACAAATAAAACTGATTTATTTACCATAATCATATATCTTATCTTCAGCATTACTTCACAATTAAAAAATTTATATGGAAGAACCTTGAATAGAACTCACAAATCTTTCACGCAAAGTCTAGCTAGAATGCTAACAACTACTCTACCATGCATTAATGATAATATCTTTAGTAATTTTGAATATTTTTATACATGCAAGTGGCATTATAAGCTTGGCTGTAGAAACAATAATGTAAGTATCACAATCAATAACATTATTTCGGTGTTTTGTTTAAAAGATTATATTTTATTTTTGGGCTACATTCACGTGGAATTTAAAATGTAAAATAACGAGTTATTTTGCGTGTTATACTTTGCAGGTTTCCATTCTAAAAATTTTTTTTTCATAATATTAGCATTGTCACATGATAATATTGCTTCATACATGTATGCATGAAATAAAAAATCAAGTGAATTCACAAATGCTATTTGCTACTGCACAACATACAGTCATCATGCCATAAATATAACATATGCTTGCTGATAATGTTTCTTCAGTAATAGGGAACCATTTGTATACCACAAAACGGCTGTAAGTATGCTGATATTATGTCCGCAGCAGTAAGCAACAGTTGGCATGCCATGAGTAGCCCACAAGTTTGCTGCTTGTATGTCCCCAGAAGTAAACAACAGTTGGCATGCCATAAATGGCCAATAAACGTGCTGCTAATATTTTCCCAGCAGTGAGAAACAGTTAGCATTTCCTTTATTATCTGATTGTGGGGCATCCGATGAAATCTAGCAATCATTGTGAGGGCATTGGCCTATATTACGATTATTAAAAAAATATGTATGTACTTTCACTTTTGTTTATATGATATGATCGTCAACCATATAATAAATGATGACAGTCATAAATACGAACGTTTGCCACCACTGCCAACAGTTGGCCAACTGTTAACTGCTTGTTGTTTGCTACTCGGGATGCCATTTAACATGTCATGGGCTTTTTGTTACCAGGATTAAGGTATTAAATTAAGGTGTAATCCTTAAGGAACTGTTGAATCTGTTGAAATTTTAAATACCTTTAGTTAAAATTATGTAGTGTTTTAATTAAATATAAATGGTCATTAATGACCAAATAGAAATTATGTCGATATTTTTCAGATTCAGCTATTCAGAATTACAGCATATATGTAACTGTAGTTCAATATTTCTGATTTTCCTTTCGGTTGCAGCGAAACCAGTATGCAAAAACTCTTTATTTTTGTAATTCCACAGCTGTATTGAAAACAATTAGTTCAGCCGTTCTCCTCCAGCAGGCAGCACCCTCGCTCTTCTTTTCCCAACCCCTGACTCGAGGCGCGGTTTGCTTACCCCTATGACTCCACTAACTCCATGTGGTGCACCACGCTATAGAAAAGGGACGGGAACCGCGGCACCAATTCTCGTCAGCAAGTCACGAATTCGTCACCATGTTGGTGAAATAATGGTCATCATGAAATGTTCATCCATTTTCAGCAAGAAAGCAAAAATTCTGCCAAAACTGATTCACAGGACAAAGAGAAAGAAGAGAACAGGTACAAATTTGTTTGTATTACTGGAGAAAAAGAATGTAAGCGTATTGTTTTTTGATGTAATAATATGCAATTTTTAAGTTACAGGGAAGTAATATAAAATTGAATTTAATAATACTGATTATCTGGAATCCCAAAAATATTGTAAAAAATTGCAACTATATGCTCTTGTTCTGTCAAATAAAAAGGAAATGTAGTAATAAGAAATTATGTAAAACGGATGTGATGTCATATCTTGCGTTTACTAAGTGCCATAGTAATATAAATTATATTTCCTACTTCCCTAATTGGAAAGATTATGCTTTTGTTTTTAAAATATTACGATAAGGTTTCAGCGAGGTAGCTAAAGTGCATTTTTTTTTCTACTAAAGAATCAAAATTTTTTTATTGCAAAATACTGGCTACATTTTAGCCAATGTTATTTTTTTTTTATATTGAGGAAATATGTTTGCATTAAAGGTTATTGTACAGTATTGTAACGAAATCATAACTGAGGTGGAGGTCCGATCCCTACCAGATCCAGTTTTTTTTAAATGTCTTACAGTTCGTTACTACTGCTACCAATACTTTTGATTTCATTTATCATATATTGTGCAGTCATTACATTAATGCATCTTCTTGCTCGAGTGGAGGAGAGACTAAGAATGCTGTATGTCGTTCTTACAGAAACAACAATAAATTATAACCCAAACATTAATTCTGTGTTTATTCGACACGACGATCATTTAAACAGCTTCTTAACTGATTTTAAGTTTTTGCAATTTTAGATAATAATATATCTTATTTGTGTTAAAACTTAGGTAAAACTAATTTCATCCCCACTAACTAGTACTGTGTTTTTGTGGCTCATGAGTAATGTGTTAAAATTAGCATACATTCAACCAAAGGGGAAATACCATAGGCTTGCAATACTAATATATATGATGGAGAAAGTTTCAATGTTATCAATTAACAGTTTAGATTTTCATGCTGTCCATTTCATAATGTCATACATCAGTAAAGAAAACCAACCCTAGCGTATATTTAATCTAAAGAGATTTGCAAACTTTTCAAATGAAGTATCGCAGATTGAAAACCACAGCATGATTTCAAGCAAACTTGTGATGTAATTTATTCACAAGTTCTCGAGATTTACGCTCCAGAAAGGTGGGGTATACGTAATAAAAGTTTTTGTTTTTAAAATACTTTGAAAATCTTTGTTTATGTGTATCCACTTGTTTCAAATGTCGGCAATGTACCAACGTTGCGTATAATTAAGTGATAAAAAACAATGCATTGGTGCGTGATTTTCCACCGTATCATCGCTCTGTTTCAGCGTACCAGTATCAAAAACAAATGACAGTGATTGCAATGGCAAAATCCACTCTAAAGAAAAAAGACAAAATAATATCACTGCTTTGGTGTATGTTGAAACACAAGAACAACACACACACTTGAAACTCTAGTATGGCATGTTGTTCGCAGCTTGGCATTCTTAAATACTGAAAATGCAATGTAAGGATGACGGGCTACCTCTCCAAATTAGCAATTTATTTGAGGTTCGAGCCATAACTTGGGGGCACCAGTGGCGTAGAGGTCAGACTACTCGCCTCCTACCAAGGCGAACCAGGTTCGTTTCTTTGCGGGGTACTTTCCAGGTTTCGAAAGTGGGAATGCCGTTGATCGTATGACAATGCCGCTGGTCGGCGGGTTTACTTGGGGATCTCCCGTTTCTCTGACCTTACATTCTAGAGCTGCTCTACCCCCACTTCACTTCAACCTCATTGGTTCTCATGACCACGTTGTGAAGGATCGTACGATTATCACATGCTAAAATTTTGGATTGACCCATTAAGGAGTCAAGCAGTATGACCGCTACGGCACCGAGTGTCCGCCCGTTTTAAGACTATAAATACCGGATGAGTATAAAAGAATATCCCAAAATTTAAGGTCTATAAAATTAAAACCAAAAAACCTACAACCTTGATTGAACAATCAAACGAACCGTGGAACCGTGAAGTTTGAATTCCATACATTCATAAATGTTCAATGGGACCACCATGAGAGGCCCGAACGACATATACGTGACAATCAAACTCGATCCAAACTCTTGTCATCATGTCCGATGATACGGTTTGGATGGCGTCCGTAATTCTCGTTTTGTGGTCGTTAATGTCAGCCGGCAATGGTAGACAAAATTATTAATCCTTTATGTACCCCCATAGAAAAATAAACGCACGGGGTGTGATCCGGGATTCTTCTGGGCCAGGGTTGAAGACCCTGGTCACCAGCAGCTCCTCAACCAATCCAGCGTTGCGGCAACGTCTCGTTCAGGTATCCGCGAACAGCTAGGTGCCAATAGGGTGGCGCACCATCCTGCTGGAAAATGAAGTCCCCCGCCGCCTCCTCTAACTGAGGAAACAGTCACTCTTAAAGTAGGTCAAATAAGGGATTCCAGTAACAGTGGGCTCGTGAAAAAAGAAAGGACCGAAAACCGTGTATTTAAATACAGCGCAAAACATGTTCAATATAGGGGAAGCGCGCTCGTGTTCGGTGTTTTCATGTGGAGGCTCCTGGCCCCATATCCACACGTTGTGCCGGTTCACCTTACCATTTGTATGGAACGTCACTTCATCGCTAAAAACCAGCTTAGACATAAAGGTATCGTCTACCTCATTCTGGGCAAGACGGAATGCGCAGAAACCAGATCTCAGTGCTTTATGCCTTTCGTTAAGAGCCTGCACAATCTGTAACCTGTATGGTTTGTACAGCAATCGCTTTCGCAACACTGTTCATACTCTCGATTGAGTAATTTGCATTTCCCAGCTAGCTTGTCGAGTTGATTTTCTCGGACAGCGAAGAAACGCTTATTGAATCCGTTGTACATTCTCTTCGGACACATGCGTCCGCCCGGAACTTTTGACTTTGCAAAGGCTCCTTGTGTCCGGAACTGATGAAACCAGCGTACACTGAAGAGCCAAAAAAACTGGTTTAGGCGTGCGTATGCAAATAACAGAGGTATGGAACCAATCAGAGTAACGTGATGATGTCGGCAGCTAGATCGGTTACTGCTGCTACAATGGCAGGTTATTAAGATATAAGTGAGTTTGAACGTGATGTTATAGTCGGCGCACGAGAGGTGGGACATAGCATCTCCGAGGTAGCGATTACATTAGGATGTTTGCGTACGACCATTTCACGAGTGTACCGTGAATATCGGGAATCCGGTAAAACATCACATCTTCAACATCGCTGCGGCCGGAAAAAGATCGCGATAGAACGGGACAAACGAAGACTGACGAGAATCATTAAACGTGACAGCCACGCAACCCTTTTTCAAATTGACGCAGATTGGATTTGTGGACTGCCCTGCAGGATTCATGGTGTGAATTGCCTCCTGCATACCTTCAGACATTA
>NQII01001344.1:380151-394881 GCA_002778355.1 Clitarchus hookeri
GGGGGGGGGGGGGGCTACACGATATTAGGCAGGTGTACCAGTTTTTTTGTGTCTTCAGTGTACGATACTCCAATTATCGGGAAGACGACATCCATATTTGCGACGGAATTCACGTTGAACAGTCGTAACCGATTCACATTTAGCAAACTAAATAACACAGAACGCCTTATGTTTTTCTGTCGCCATCTTGATGCGGACTAACACACAGCACACGCTCATAGTGCGACGACAGGCGCACCCAGTGTCATCTCTTGGCACGTAAAGGAAACATCAGACCATCCCCTTCACATTGACGTGTCGAATGCGAGCTCGCTTTCCCCTCATTACCTCAAACCGAGAGTTATGAACGCCATCCAAACCGTAACACCAGACATGCTGACAAGAGCGTGGAGCGAGTCTGATTATCGCGTAGATGTCGTCCGGGCCACTCATGGTAGTCACATTGATCATTTATGAATGTATGGTAAACAAACTTCACTGTTCCACGGTTCTTTTGATTGGTCAATCAAGATTGTAGTTTGTTTGGTTTTAACGTTATAGACTTTCAAAGTTGGGGTATTATTTTATACTCAAACTGTATAATCGCTTTTTAATTTAAGTTTAAGTTAACGTAAATTATATATTTAAATTTTTTTACGTTGATTGCTTAAGGTAGTTGTGAAAAGTGTACATGAAAAAGTGTTAAAATTAATTTAATTTTCATTTGTGAGTGGCAGTAGATACCAGAATCTGGCTTACCGCCAGGTTTTGTGTTTATACATTCTATCTGTTCCTTAGCATCCAGTAAAGGAATTAACCAGTATTTATTTTACCGTACATTTAAGTTTTTTGAAGAAAACATTTCTTATTTGTGGAACAATTATTCCTTCCACAAACCTACATGTTATAAAAAAAGAATTTGAGAGAGAGGTGATTCAGTGAAAGACTCTTGTGTTGATACAGTTGCTTTGATACCTTAGCAGGCTACTATAAAAACGAATGTAACAGGAGGGACGTGATAGTACACCTGATATCCAACTTTTACGCAATCATTTCCCCGTATGTGTGTCATGAAATTTCTGACAAGGTGACAGGTATTCCTCATGATATTGATAGTCTATATGTATAGTCAAAACTAAATTTTTCAAGTTTTCAAAACAATTGCTTCTAGTGTAAGCATGATAACGTAGTAGCTCAGAACCTGATCACAAAAATTTTATGGCTTCACTTTGTTAGGCACCTGGGCACGATAGTGCAACTTCAAAGCTAGATTTGAGGTTTAATTTTCTCTTAGTTGGCAGCAAAATTTTTATAAGTATTAATTTTTTTAGGTAAATTATTTATTATTCACGTTTTGAGTACTGTGGCGAAGTTAGGCACCAGACTTGTATTGCACTTAAAGTATTGTGAAGTTATTATAAGAAATAATACAAGCAGAATTAAAAAAGTAAAATAAGAATAATTAACTTTAAAAACAATTATTACCGCTCCGCAAGTTAACTAAAATTTTAACAGAAAAATTTTATAATATTTACTTTATTAAATATTTTAACATAACTGCGTTGGTGACCATGGCAGTTATAGCTACACTATAAAAGCAAAGGCAAAAAAAAAGTTATTTTAAAAGTGTGGAAAATCATAATTCTAAAAAAATGCGTGCCCTAGGAAAAAAAAGAGTTATTAATTAGATAAAATAAAATACTATTAAGTCGTATTCACACACCAGCCAAACTTGATCCTGAAGAATTGTGTCCTAGTCATGTAAGATATATTTGTTATCGTATATTTTAAAATTAATAATACATTAGATATTCCTCGTACTCTGTTCCAAATCAGGACAGTTTGTACCACAGCATACTTTGGACTTCTAGACAGGTAGAGATTTTTGTTGGAACTTGGTACGAGTAGGTACCTTTAGTTTGCAAACAGTAAGTAGTGTGTGTGAAAGCGGCCAATATTTACTGCTCGTGCAATATCGCACTTAGGTTACAAGCAAGGTAGCGCAGTGGTAAGCCACTCATCTCACATTCGGGAGTATACGTGGTCGAATCCACTTCTGGCAACCGTGTTTTCGCCTTTCCAGGGCTTTCCGAAATTACTCTAGGCGAATAATGGGATGGTTCCTTAAAACAGGCCCTGGCCGAGTCCTTTCCTATTCCTGAGTTCTAGGTTCCTCTGCTAAGGACTTGTCGCTTCTAGAGACCACTCAGAACACACAATAAAACAAAATATGAAATAAATATACCACGGGAAAGGTTAATATAATTTGGTCTATAAGTATACCATTAATAAGTGTGATTCATGTATGGCAATATTCTTGAAATTTACTCGGTAATTACTAAGGAATTTTCATATTAGGCATTATTGTTTAAATTAAAGGGCAACAGTGGAGTATACTCTAGTTCTACAAATGCTACACCAATTATATCCTCGAATGTGAAAGAAACGAGTGATGAAGCAAAATAAAGCAATGTGAGTGAAGGAAGTGTTCACATGAAAAATGAAGACATCTCAGATTTTCAACTAGAAATTGTGAATGAAAGCATCATATGTGAGACACATTCCATCACACTATAAGAAAGGCGATTAATTAATATACATTCTGTTACTTACCAAATTAAACTTTTGGATGATCACAAAATACCATTTACTTGTGGGTTCAAGGATATGGTAGTATGATCAGATGTGTAAAACTAGAAGAACTCTATGTACGGATTATCAAGTAGGTAAATAACACAATGGACCTCAACATGGCAGCTGTTAAATAAACAGTTTTAACTAGATGGGGTCACTTTCAAAATGAAAAGACCATATTATCTACAATGAATATCCTTGCATGTCGTAAAATACGTTTAGGAAGTATCACGACCCCGTCACTGATGGGTGGATACAAACCGCCCCGAAGAAAATGGTTGCTGCAGCGAAAGAATAAGCCGAGGAAGCAGTTAAAAGGGGAGATGTTTATGTCGATGGAGTTCCCATTTTTACAATAGTAGCAAACGTTCATTGGGCAAAGAGGCCACACCGTACAAACTACAGCTCTCTGTCTGGAGTGGTTAGGTGAATATTTCGTTTTAACTTGTGCATATCATGAATCATCGGTTTCCTTGCCCTCGAAAATTTCGCCCGTCATGTTTGTTTGACCTTATCTGAAATCATTCCAATTATGCACACAAGAACTAGTTATAAATAAGGATATATCACGATTGTCATAAATAATTTACCATCAAGTTACAGTTTAGTTGTAAGCCTACGTATACTAGTTTTTAATTGTCGTGTCATTGACGCCATCGCTTTACAAAGGAGACTCCACTTACAATTTTAACTAATGCTAAACAGATGAATAATTTAAAGTCTCACGCATCCCTATCATAACGGAAGGACCCTTATAGCATTAGCTGGATACACTACAAACTACGTCACCTTGAGTTAATTGTACGGGTTCTTAATAAGTATGGAGAAATAAGAGACTATAAACGGGAACATAATTACAAAAGACTTACCAATAAAAGGTGCTGCAGTAGTAACACTCGGTACTCTAAGACTGTAGGACCTAGGTACGATTCACAGATAGGCCATTCTGATTCCGTTTATCCGAAGATTTTTTTGGAATCTCAATAAGCAAACGCTGATTATAAACCTACATATCCGTCCCGTACATTATCTAAAGACAGGCTCATGACGAGACTTGATGTCACAAATTGAAATCAAAGTGCCTTATGAAACAAAGAAGTGAAATTTCCCTGTCGCTTATACGTGCGCTTGTGTGTTCAATGCAACTCGGCCTTCGTACAAAATATTGGGAACTAAATGTCTATAAACGTGTTTTCCGTTGAAGGGATGGCTCATTGGACTCAGCATTCCAACCACTGGAACAGTCCTGTCACTCAGGTGTGAGATGAGATGGGGATAGAGCAGCGACGGAATGCAAGGGTATGGGAAAAAGGAGTACCAAAGAAAACTTTTTGGTTAGTGACGTCCGCCACATTTCTCACTTATATAAAACCCAGATATAAACATAGAGACTCGGGCCCGGATCACATAGGGAGGCGAGCAGTCTAACAATCGCACCACCAGGACCCAAATTAGTGGAACACAATTTAAGTTTATGACTTCTAGAATTTTGTTTTTGATAAAAGATGTTTTTCATGGCATTCGGTAGAAAATCAGGGATAATTAAGTTTGTGTAGAAATGTAGTGTATTTTAACATAAGAGTTGTGTTAGATATTCCAAATTTTATCAATTACCANTATGTAGTTCAAGATAGATTTTTTTATATTGTGTTAGATATTCCAAATTTTATCAATTACCAGAAGCCAGGAATTGTTGTGCCTCAAGGATAGATTTGTTTCTTTTATATTCAACTTAAAGATTTTGGCCTCACATAACACACCTAGCCAATTAAAAAAAAAAAATCCGCACAGAGTAAATTTTTATTATATTATTGTTACATTTTCTGTGAAAGTCATTAGGCTAAACCAAGTTCGTTAACGCATGGAGGGCCTTATTAAATAAAATAGTTAATTATATATTCCTAATTTTATTTAACTATAACTACAAACAAATTCTCTCGACCCAACATCTCACAATAAATTTATATCACTTGCTGTTTATAATTAATGACTTCAATAAATACAATTTAAAATTAACTCAACGAAATTAATGTAATAAAATAATTAAAAATCAGTGCCAATAGACGGTTTATTAAAAACTATTTAATTATTATAAAAATTGTATGTCCATATTTGACAGTTCCAATATTTACAATAAAGTCCGTACCACATGTTCATAGAGTCCCACCTCAGTTTATTCCAGATCCCACCAGTCTGCAATGTTCTAGAGTTCTCCGAGCGCCCTCATGCACAGTAGCCTTCACTCGTTGGGTTTCACGCCCTCGCGTCCGTTCACACCATAAACACCTCGTCCGCTGTCACCTCGCAGTCTCCCGTTATCGTCCGTTCTCTTCGGCGATGTTTCTCGTTGCACCAAGTGTCGCTCGAGTACCGCACTCAGTCAATTGGCTACCACAAAAAGACTGCCGACAGTCCAGCTGTGGCTTGTAATTATAGAGTCGTAAGCCATCGCCCAGAAATTTCTCCAAATGCCACATTGCGCCGAGGGTCCTAATTCCCAGAATATTCTTGCGCATATTCTAAACTCGTCGGCTTCTCCAGCATGGGGGAATAATAGAGGCTTTGATGCCAGCCAGGTAACCACTGTTAATCATCCCCCCCCCAGGCGAGCGATGGGGCAGCGAGCAGGTCTGCCTTGTGGGAGGGGAGGGTCGATGTGGGTCACCCCCACAGAGCCAGGCTGCGCATGGAGCTCGTGTCTAGTGCGAGCGTCAGTATGGAAAACTGCCCCTTCTCTAAGTCTGTTCGTCCCGAACAGATTCTCCAACTTCAGGAGAAGCCTTCGCACAGCACCAGTCGCTAGATATAGGCAACCTTTGAAACCAAATAGTCTTGTGCCCTCAGAAGGAACCGATTATTTTTCTCAGTTTCTGGTAGTGGTCCGAGAATGTACACTGCCATCCTCTCAAATGGGGACCCAACATTGTATTTCTGAAGGGGACCTCGTCACTTAACCCTCGGACCCTTCCTCGTGGTGCAAGCATCACACAGACAGCACCACTTCTCAACATTCTCCCGACAATGCAGCGAATAGAATCTCATTCCATCTCTGCCAAGGGTCTTATTTACACCGAAGTGACCACCTGCTGCTCTGTTGTGCTGTTCTCTTAGCCCTTGTGGGATTCGTCACTCTGGTAGGACCAATTGTAAATGATTTTGTTTCCCATCAGTTCTTTCCCAGTTACTGCAAAGCACACAATTCTTTAGAACAAGAGAACTCCACTGTGATCAGTATGCCTTCAATGTCAAGCAAAACTGGATATCTCCTCCCATCTTGGTTGATGCCCGGCTTCCTTCCACTCCAATATTGTATGTAAGGTGGAGTGGGGTCACTTAGCCGATCATTTCTTATTATTTGTTCGCCCCTATCGACGGTAGTAAGAACATAAGCCCAGGAAACTTCGCATTTAACAGTTTCATCAGTTGGTAGAAGCAAATTTCTTATTGCTCTGGTATTCTCAGGGTCTATTTCAATCCCATGGGTGGACAAAACAAGGCACAAAAACTAATTTCAGGTTGGCTCCAGCGACTTTCTGAAACATGGGATCTAGACATGTCAGGTGGTCTTCAAATGTTCTTACCTTGAAAACAATGTCGTCTAGGTACACCTGGCTAATATCTAACGACAGAAATTTCTCCATTGGTCGTTCGAATGCGGCAGTATCATTGCATAGTCCAAAGTGCATAACCATGAAATTCCAGGTTCCTTTCTCTTGGACACAAAAGGAAGTCTTTTCTTTGTCTTCTGGGGTCATCTCGCACTGCCAATACCTGCTCTTCATGTCAAAAGTAGAAAATAACTGTGAACCTGTTAGGGTACTTTGTGTGTTATCTATCCTTGGGAGTGAGTTAGAATATTTTTTGTTCACATTAGTGTATTAAGTTGGCGGTAATCAACACAAAATCTTATATAGCCACACTTTTTTTTTCTAACAAGCACAATGGGAAAAGTCCATGGACTGACTGATGACTCTATCATATATAAATACTTCATATATTTCAGAATACCATCAATCACATCATGTGAAGCTAGTGGTTGTCGCCTTGGTGGCTTCTTTATGGGCCTCGCATTCCCTGTGTCGATGTGATAGCATGCAACACTAGTTATGTCTAGCTCATGGGGCTCACAGGAGAAAACCCCTCTATTTCTCTGTAACAATTCTGATACAGCCTTCACTTGTCACCAGTTGAGGTTTCCTCTTCTTCTTGCCAGCAGTTCCCCCAGAGCATCTGGTAGTGGACATTCGGAATTTTGTGGCATCGAAGCTTCTGGAACATTTAGAAGTTTGTGTGAGACCAGCTTGAAAACTTATATTGTGGCCCCCTTCTCAAGACAGATAGAATTGTTAGATCAATTAACCATTATTACTTGCAAACAGTCCGATTTTAAAGATATCAAAGTTCTTGCTACTACACCATATGGTAAAATGCCACCTTTCCAGACTGATTGTATTAGGCCCAACCACCTGACAATTATTCCCTGTCATCTGCCTGGAATAACAATTTTACTAGATGCAGGGAGCACATCCGATTGATTACACGCTACTGGGCAGCTCATAGGCGAAGATAAATCTCGTCATTTTGACACTACCAACTCGGTATTACATACCTACAACACTCCTAGTCGAGTATCGATACAGCACGTCAGCTTATGTAACACATTAAAGCCTAAAATGCATTCTTCCTCTATTTCTGTTATGTAAATATCATGTTGTATGTAAAGGTTACCATGCTCTAAGAGTACCCTTATCTTACCTCTGACTGGTGTGGTATCGCCAATTTCTGTAGTTAATTATCAGTGATCCGTGTTCTTATAGGACGATTTCTGGGGAGAAGGCCCGAGAATGTCCGAGCTTATCTCCTTTAGAGTCACCCATGCGTCAACGACCATCGGACAAGAAACCTCGTCTAGGTTCCCCACCACCAATGTGACATTCAATTCCTGTATCACTGAACGCACCTGCAAGAGCATTGGGGCCTTTCCTTCAGCAATCACCGACCCTTGCCCTTCAAGACAAGTGCTTACAAGTTTCCCGAAGATGTTTCACTCTCACCTCCCCCTCGCTGCCTGCTACCTGGTTGCTGCTGCTGTTGCTGCTGAGGACAGTTGGCTCTCAGGTGACCTGGCCGTCCACATCATCAACATTCTGGCCATTTGGGTGGGGGACTGAGAATCTCCGTAGCGCATACTTTGGAAGCGATGTCCCTCATGGTCGTCTTCAAGTCCTTCAGAGTCCTCTGGAAGCTGTCACACTCCTCTTCATTCATTATCACTGCCTGCTCTGAACGCCGGGACACTGATGCCAGCCTTTCTGACTCCACCTTCAGTGCTCGGGCCAAGGCATTCTGCATGGTGTGAGGCGCAGCCACACGTATAGCTTGCCGCAACTCTGTGTCAGCGATAGCATTTACTAAGAAGCCGACTGCGACGATATCTCGTGCCTCCCCAGGGCATCCCTCCAGATACAGGAGTGATAGCATCATTATGTCCTACGAGATTGGTTGCAGTGGTTTCCCTGGTCACTGGGTGTGGCTTCGCAGTTGGGCATGTTGGGCATGTCGCAGGTATATATCGCTGAATGGCAGCTCCAAGGCCGACACCAATGCGGAGTATTCCAGTCGATGCAGGGACTTCAGTATACTCAGTGAAAGTCCCCTCAGTACTGTCACCAGGTAGTACGCCCACTGCTCTTCAATCCATCCATTCAGGTCGGCAACGATATCGTACTGGTGCCGGTATTTGCGCCAAGGTGTCTGTCAATCGTAGGGGCGGGCTTTATTGTGACTCCTTTACTCACCCCGGCTGAGGCGCACCCACACTGCAGAAATGCTGGGCCTCATTTACGATGGATGTGTTGACGGCGACGATTATATTCTCTTCGATGCCTACCTTCGTCAGGTAGGTGGGGGGTTGATCCCAGTTCCACCTCAGACACTGCCTGTTTTCTTCCCTTCTGATGCAGGAATTCCTGCCATTCATTCTTGATGGCGCTTACTTCTTGTTTGATTTCTTGCTCATCACTCACTCCTGTTTTTTTTAAACACTTCCATCGTTTCCTTCATGCTGTCCATCACCTCATTCACACTGTCCATTCTGTCGTTCTTGTCCACGCAGTCTATTTTATTGTCCACTAACTCGCCCACACCTTCTATCTTTCGGTCTACATTCTCATTCATATTGTCTATTATTCTATCCACATTTTCGTTTACACTGTCTCTAACACTGTCTATTTTCTTATCTACAAGTTCACTAACACTAATAGTGTGGCTATTTACAGATTCGCTATCACTATCTAATATACTATTTACATTTTCACTAACACTACTTATTTGACAATTTATATTTTTATTAACTCTATTATTTGGCAATTTACAGATTCCCTGACACTACTTATAAGGTTACTTAGCCCTTCCATTGAAAAGCGAAGTGATTTTATGTCTGCTGACCAATGCCTTGTTAGAATCCAAATATTTCAAAACAATTCCTTGGCCTATTTTTACAAATATATTGTTATATTTACAAATTTGACCTTGTGGCTAATATCCTACTGCAACATAAATTACAATTATTTTATTAATTTATTTTAAAATGAAATGCTTCCATTCCACTTCTAACACTAGTGTTTAAATGTTCTTCAAATTAGAGGGCTGAAACAGGTTCGTTAAGGGATGGAGGTCTTAATTAAATAAAATAGTTAATAATAATTACCTAATTTTACTTAACAATAACTACAAAAAAAATTATTTCCAATCAAAATCTCACAATAAATGGATATCACTTGCTGTTTAAAATTAATGAGTTCAATCTATATAATTTATAATGACCTCAAAGAAATTATGTAATTAATAATTGAGAATAAGTCCCAAAAGTCTGTGTATCAATACTCATTTAATTATTTTATAAATTTCATGTCCATATTTGACAGTTCTAATATTTACAAAAAAGTCCTTATCACATGTTCATACAGTCCCGCCTCAGTTTAGTCCAGGTACCACCAGTCCGCAATGTTCTAGAGTTCTCCTAGCGCACTCATGCAAAGTAGCCTTTACTTGTGGGGTTTTACGCCGTCTCGTCCATCCACACCACAAACACCTCCTCCATCATCGCCTCGCAGTCTCCCGTCTTCGTCCGTCCCCTTCGCCGATGTCTCTTGCTGCACCACGCTTCGCTCAGTACTACACTCAGCCAATTGGCTTCCACAAAAATATTGCAGACAGTCTAGCAGTGTCTTGTATTTATAGGGTTGCATGCAATCGCCCAGAAATTTATCTAAATGTTGTGCTGAGCCGAGGTTTCTAGTTCCCAAAATATTCTTGCGCATCCTCTAAATTCGTCGGCTACTCCAGCAGGGGGATAGGGAAGGACTGTGACTCCAGCCAGGTCATCTTTGTCAATTCCTCCCTCCCCTTTCACCAGTGAACTACGGGTTAGCGAGCGGGTCTGCCTTTGGTTGTTGGGAAGGTACGAGGTGGGTCATCCCCCTAGAGACGAAATACACATGGAGCTCGTATCTACTACGAGCGTTAGTGTGTAACATTATGATGATTTACTCACATGATGTACAGTAAACCAGAAATATGTGATAAATGTATAAAATTTGTAACAGGCTACCACTTTCAATAAACCATTAAAAACCAATAATTGTGTTGTAATTTTAGGCCACTATTGTAGGATTCTGCACAAGAGAAGTTCTCTGCATGGGAGTAAAAAAAATGGCGCTCTGTGTTTTCAGGGTAAAAAAACTGGAGAACAAGCAACGGCTCATGCTTGTTACAAAAACTGAGGATCAAGCCGAAGCTCAACAATCATGGAAGCTGCAATCGCAGCACAATGTTTTAAGTCCAGTGAAGAAATGTATGGAGTGCGATTCAGCAACTTAATTGAGGACGGATACAGCAGTGTCTACAAAACAATTATTGACAAATGCTGTATAAAATCTTACCAATCCAGAAAATTGAGTGTTGAAATCACATGCAGCGCAATTATTGCAACAAAATATGCGAAATTGTGCAGACAAGTTAAAAAGTTCGCTACCTGGTGGTTTTACGTATATATGTGTGAGAAAATGTTGGGAGATTGTGATATGTTTTTACAATGGTT
This sequence comes from Clitarchus hookeri, assembly GCA_002778355.1. NCBI lineage: Eukaryota > Metazoa > Arthropoda > Insecta > Phasmatodea > Phasmatidae > Clitarchus > Clitarchus hookeri. The sequence goes on from NQII01001344.1 coordinate 390,866, forward strand.
GTAGACTTCAGGAAGAATGATAATAACCCGGATAATATAATGCTTATTTAAAAGGTTATGTTAAAAGGTCCCAACATGTATTTGGAGACCACACTAAATATGCCAACTAGTTTTGCAATCGTATTGACAAAGGAAATTTTGAAAACTTAGTTTCTGGCCTAAAAGAACGTGAACTCCTTCATAAACTTAAGGACGCAAGTCGGTTACTGAGCAACAATACATCTAGTTTGCTGGAAGATGTGGAGAGCAACAACGCTGAAAATTTTAACAATGTTGTTTGAATGTTTGTAGGTGGGAAAAGAATCAACCACTGCAAGAAGAATATATGAAGCAACATGCGAAGGTGCTGTTATGCAACATAATACCGGAGTGGTATAGTACAAAATCCACAAAACCATGTTTGGTACCAGCCCCGGGATGTTCTCGAAAATCTGTTATATACATAGAAAAAGGAAAGTTAACCTTGACAGAGAAATGCGAAACTTAAGACAAAAAAAAAAGAGACATATCCTATTCACGGGAATAATTCAGAAACTGAGAACTGACAAATATTATGGCCCAAATGTTCAAGCACCTGATGCGTGTAAAAAATTAATGAAACAGCAAAGAGAATAATATTTGGCCAGCCTTAGTTTAAATAATGAAAAATGTCAGCAACATTCAATGAAAACTAGAGAGCAAAGTGAGTCAGCAGAGTAGGTAGAAAAACGCCGCGAGAGAGTAACTGCGTCTAACATCGGAATGATCTGCAAATTAAGGCCTACTACAAGCTGCCGAATCCTAGTCCATGATCTTCTCTATGGCATTGTAAAGTGTACGCAAGTAATGTTGTAAGGACACTTTCATGAAGAACTCGCACTGAAGGCTGTTGAGCAAGCAATGGGAAAATAAATTGAGACATGTGGGCTCTTTCTTTACAGTGAAGACCCGTACATAACAGCAACTACTGATGGGTTAGTAAATGATGGTAAAGGAATCGTTAAAATAAAATTGTTCTCAGAGGATTGAAAACATACGCCCATGACAAGCTGCTGAAGTTGGAATATTGGAGTTTTTGAAAGTAACAGATAACCACATTGAAATTAATAGAAGGCATAATCATCAATATCAAATTCAAGGCAAGTTACGTGTGATAGGCAGGGAGTATGGCCTATTTTGCCTTTGGTCATCGAAGGGTGTCGAAATCTAAGTGATCCGGAGAGAAGATGATTTCTGGAAGGAGGAAATGGAACCATAACTGACAAACTCTATATACACTCTATATACCAGAGCTACTCGATACCCGACACACACGTTCAATGCCAATCACAGATCCAGAATGGATAAGAAAAGTTCAAGCGAAGGTCACGACCAGGAAATACAGAAAAGGAAAGGCGTCAAAAGAAAAGAAAACATTATTTTACAGAAAACTATGGCAACGAAATTGTTACATATTTTTAGGCAAGTGTTGTAGAGACACGGGAAAACAATTATTGGTTTTGAATTTAAAGTTCAAAAAACGTATTTTTATTTGAAATAATTTTTTACGCAACACTTACAGGTGTCTTAATAATGATACGAATTTTCAATTCAATTTTGTGTCCTTTTCATAATAAATTATGCCAAATATAAAGGCCTTTAATATCACATTGCACAGGAATTTGCTACATCGATTCAAATCATTACACATATTTATGTTACTTAAATTCGTGGGTACAATTTACATTTTTTTTTCTGCAACTGTTTTAAAGTGATGTCAAGCCATTTCAATTTTACGACCAAATGTTATTAAAATTAAAAATTTTTATGTATTGGCTTTTCAAAAGGAATGTTTTTGCGTGTATTTGCGGCATTATTTTATGTCACCAAAATTCAGATGCCTTGTTCGTCATCAGTAGTGGAATTTGTAAATTTTTTTTTTTTTCAATGAGCATTCTCAAATTCTTGCCTGTTGCGATTCAGACTCCAATTTCTATTAGTATTTTAGTGAAATTTTTACCTAAGCGTGACAGTATAAAATAGACATTAGCGTCTGTATTCGAATGTGGCCTTCCAAGACCTCGTTGTTATGAGCCGCCCAAATCTATCTCTCTCTGTCTCTCTCTGTCTCTCTCGAATGTGACATTTTAAGCCAGGATGCTGTTTCTTAAATTAATTAGTATATTTTAAAAACATGGGTACATGTTGACGCCTCCGGCGACCCTATATTTTATTCGTCAGAACACACTCTCTGGCGAAGCTCGCAGGCGTACAACGACAATAAAGATTAAGGTTGAGCGGACGTGCCAGAAGAGTGATGCCAGGAACCTCGCAGCTGCAGAGGCGTGCTACCAAAGGTTTCTGCATGTGCAACTGTTCCTGCACGTGCAGACGACATCCGGAGACAACGGAAGGCACCAGGGCACGGACACAGCTGCATTTTGCAGCTGCCCAAGGGACACCGAGATCTCGCCACCAGCTGCATCTGTCCCGGGCTTGTACTGCAATAAACCATGAGAGCTTTTAGCAGGTGTGCTGGGATATAGCAGCACGATATCCGGAGGCAGGAGAACCACATGTGCGCCGAACCAAGAGGGCACCCAAGAGTTCCCGCACATGCAGAACGGAACAATAAACTTCCAGGCCAGAATCAAGGGGCGACGCCAGGCTGGCTGTGGACCACAGGAGCAGCGGCCACGTGTTTTACGACCCAGGGGGGCGACAAGCACCCCGGGCCACGTGCAGAGATGGGGCAAGTTGAATATGGTGATGGAGCCTACAAAACCACGAGAAGGAGGGAGGAACGGATCAGTCAGTCGGGGGACCTGAAGCGAGGCGTCCAGGTTGGAGCTGGACGAAACCAGTGCGAGGATTGGGCAGTCAGTTAAGAGACGTCAACGAGTCAGTCAGTTGGAGGCCGTCAAATAGGACATGCGGCGGGAAGAATCCGAGGAAAGTCAGTCAGACTACGTCAAACGAGAAGGGTGTACCGGGAGCTGAGAGAAAACGAGTTCGCCAAATGCATCAAGATGTGGACCTCAGTCGGAGGCCGTCAAACGGGTCGTACGGCGGGAATAATCCGAGAAAACTGCATCTGGCCATCGCCAAATGAAGACTGCTGAGTGGACCTGGGAGGCGGGGTTCCGAGAGCAGGCGTCGGGACGCCCCACCAAGCGCCGAAGCAGTTCCAAGTCGCCAGCCGAGGGAAGACAGCGCCGCAGTGTCAGATAAGTAGTTCTACACCAGGTGTGAAGAATCCTGCCCCCCCCCCCCCCCACGACGCCAATCGCGGCGTCAAACCATACGTAGCCTACATAGAAAAAGGGGAGGGGAGTTGTCTCGTGAGTTCATGTACCAGTTAACCTGTTCAAGCAACAATAAAACTCGATTATGTGAACTCGCAAATAAAGTGTAATTTATTAGTAAATTGGACCTAGAGACAACAGTGTCGACGTATTCCTACGCCCTATCACTGAGGGCTAGCATCAAGTGCTGGCGCCTCACGCAGCAGAGCAGATTCAATACCTACTTCCCAACTTCAGCATTTGGCAGGTATCAAATTTTGGCGCCCAACTAAGGGGCAAGCTGAAGTCTGTATAGATGGAAGCAAGGACAAACTGAAGCACCCGGGAGAAAAGGGATCTCGCCCCGAGAGCTAGCACATTTACGACTTCGAGGGGGTCATAAAATAAAAATAAAAATACAATTAACCCTCGTGGTGCCCAGCCCAGTACCGACAATAGAACCGAAAAGGGAGCAGAGGAGGCAATAAACCAGATGAGAAAAGGGCAGGAAAATAGTGCACTGTATGGTACAGAGATTGCGAGATAAGGGTAAAAGCAAGCTGCCAAATAAACCCAGTAAGATCGGGCAGTCGGTGCCCATAGATAAACAAAATTACAGTAACCAGAGCTCCGGTGAAAGATTCCCTGGATGGGGAATAGTGACACTTTCCGAACAAGTATACCAGTATTTCCGCCCGCCATAAGACCACCCGGAGGAGCGGCAGAGAAAGGGCAGGAAAATAGTTCACTGTATGGTACAGAGACTGCGAGATA
>NQII01001344.1:394892-516811 GCA_002778355.1 Clitarchus hookeri
CCATAAGACCACCCGGATGAGTGGCAGAGAAAGGGCAGGAAAAATAGTTCACTGTATGGTACAGAGACTGCGAGATAGGGGTAAACGCAAGATGCCAAAACAAACCCAGTAATATCGCGCAGTCGGTGCCCGAAGATAAACAAAATTACAGTAACCGGAGCGCCGGGGAAATATTCCCTGGATGGGGAATAGTGACCCTTTCCGAACATGTATACCAGTATTTCCGCCCGNGCGGCAGAGAAAGGGCAGGAACATAGTTCACTGTATGGTACAGAGACTGCGAGATAAGGGTAAAAGCAAGCTGCCAAATAAACCCAGTAAAATCACGCAGTCGGTGCCCGAAGATAAACAAACCCGGGCGAGCGCACGGGAGTTAAAGCGCCAGCAGAAGCATTGCGTGCACGGGAATGACCGGGTGAAGAGGACAAGCGAAGAGAAACGCGAGAAGAAGCAGCCACGGAGAAAATGAAGTAAGGAAGAAAGTGGAGGGAGCTGCATCGGCAGAGAGTCGAACCCAGCAAACTTCAGCGAGGCGAGGCAGTACCATGCAGACCCGACTAATCGGCGGGACGAGACAGCAGCCCGCGGACATCAACTGAACGAGTGATGGATGGGGGGGGACCTTTCCCCCCCCAGCAGGCAGTCCAAAACCACATTGCGGGGAGTCCAGCCGTCCGTAAGTAAACAAACAACGGGACTTCTCCAGGCCCCGCCTATTCCAGGGGCCGTGAAGGCGGTCAGCACCAGGTAAAGTGGCTACCACACTACACCCCCCCTCTTCATAGAGAAACAAAGGCGAGACCGTCCAGAAGAAGATATTTTGTTTACCGAGTGCAAAGTGATCGATTAGTATCATTAATTTCAAGACTGTACCGGGAGTGCTAGGTGTCAAGAGGCCTCCAGCCCCGTTTCTAGAGTGTTGTAATTATGTGTTCAAACATGCACAGTGAAAACCACGAAAGTCCGCAACAAAAGTGGCAGGACATCGGTCTCATTGTACCCGAGCTAAATTCATCAGTAGCACTGTTTGCCAGTTACCGATTGCTTGCACTTGTGTGTCCCCAATTAATAGATGTTCACCGATGTTTGTATTTTGTTTACTTTTTGTTTACCACTGTAAATAATTGTTTACGAGTGTGTTAAAAGATAACCCAACATATACCAGTAAGAAATGCCAGTAAAATTTACAACCTGTCACTACACAGACAGTGGCAATAACCTTAATACTTTTTAATCGCCAAAGTTTGGTTAAGTTGCTAAGAATTACTTTTCATATACCTGTTACTGGAGGTATATAGTATGTAAAGTGTTACAGGAAAAAACTGCCTACTAAATATAGTGTAGAGAACCATATGTGAGTTATTTAATTTCTTAATTGTCATGGCTTATGACGTTGACTGAATTTTATAATACGTTTTTGTTGTATAAGTGGGCCACTTGTGACGAGTATACTTCGCGTAACAACGCTGAGGGCGAGAATCATGGTTTTAAATCGCTCATTTTCTATTGTGTTAAAGTATTACTACTGGAAAAGTCCGTAGGTCAGTAAGCATCGCTTGAAAAACGAGTAAGAATTAGTAATTTTTAATCTACGAGGTTAAAGGCCCGGGAGTGGCCGAAGCTCCGGCCAATGGCTAGGCTCCCATCGCGCACAAGATGGCCACGCGGGCGTGTGGGACGCGAGACACATGGGGATTACAGGCTGAGTGTCGCAAAAATTATATGTTTTATTTCGATGACGCGAGATGGGTAGAACAAAAGGTTATGTTATGTTAAAGGTCCGAGATAACTTAGATTATTTTTAAGTGACCCATTTATAGGTTAACCGGTGATTTTAAAGTTCTGAAATAAAAATTTTTTTGGAGAATTTCTACAAGTGGCAAAAATTTGTACGGTCTTTTGGAATCTTTGGCTTATAGTTTTAATAAGAAATTCTTAAGGTATGTAGTGGTTTTATGCGGTAAAGTGGCAGTGCCGCGGTAATTAAAATACGGTTAAATTCGCGTGATTTTAGCTCGTCAGAGTTGGTGTTATGTTTTACAGGAGTTAGTGTGTAAGGTGAAATTCGAGAGTTAAGCCGCCAGCCGAGATAGGAAAATGAGTTTTTTTTACCGCCAGAGTCGAGTGAGTAAAAGACCGCCAGGTAGTTTGTTTTGAGAGGCCTACCTGCCCTCATAAATAACGTGTGTTCACGTTGCTGCCAGGGACATGTGTGGTGTTGTCGATCCCGAGAAATGCGCAACTGTGTACCGCTAGATTTGAGGGTAGTTATTATTGTTTACCGATGTTTCACTTGTTGTTTACCGTTGGCAAGTTACACGTATAAAAAGGTGTAACTATGTATAAGAATTCGAGATTTAGAGCCTCAGCCATTGTAAGTTGTTTCTTTCGGGTACGAGTCACGAGTCACAAGGTCGGAGGAGGAAACGATGTGTTTTTTTTTTCGTGTTGAAGGGCCGACCAGCCCCATGAATAAAGTGTGTTTATTTTGCCGCTAGGGTCAATGTTGCTTATCTTGGCCCACCGTCAGACCGCTGGTGTGAAGCGGCAGAGAGGCTCCTAAGATAACAGGGTTTTTGTTCCTAAGTAGTAAGGGAAGCTTTCTCGCATAACCTGTTGGTAACTGTTCAATGAGAAACTGTTCAGTAAAAATGACCCAGCCTGGACGGGCCGGGTAGTGCGGCAGAACAGAGTGTGTAATGAACCAGTGTAATTAATTGTAAGGATGTAAGAGGAGTGTGCAATGTGACCAGGGTTTATTTTGTTTGTACTTTTGTCAATTTTCAAAGTGTGAGATAACCCCCCCTCCCCCTTGCCGTAGAATTAGGAGCAGGAAGAAGCTCGGACCCCCAGGGTTTTGGGGGCCTGCGATGTTCTTAAATTGTAAGAGGGTGTGCCCCTCACAAACTGGTTTGTGACGCAGAAGCCCTAACTTTCCCTCAGACTCACTGCCAGTGCCACGCGACAGAGTACGGAGGGGGACAGCCCCTCTCCGCCCCTAACGAGGTCAGAAGCAGCAGACCGCCCCAGCTGTTTTCGCTGCCTCCCGGCGACGCGGGAGCAGCGCCGAGCGAGCGCACAGAACCGTGGTTAGCCCAGAGGACAACCAGAAATGCAGGAGCGTGCACTGATGTAGACAGCGGTGGGGAGTTGACGCCTCCAGCGTCCCTATATTTTATTCGTCAGAACACACTCTCTGGCGAAGCTCGCAGGCGGACAACGACAATAAAGATTAAGGGTGAGCGGACGTGCCGGAAGAGTGCCGCCAGGAGCCTCGCAGCTGCAAAGGCGTGCTAACAAAGGTTTCTGCACGTGCAACTGTTCCTGCACGTGCAGACGACATCCGGAGACAACAGAAGGCACCAGGGCGCGGACACAGCTGCATTTTGCAGCTTCCCAAGGGACACCGAGATCCCACCACCAGCTGCATCTGTCCCAGGCTTGTACTGCAATAAACCATGAGAGCTTTTAGTGGGTGTGCTGGGATACCACACGTGTGCCGAATCAAGAGGGCACCCAAGAGTTCCCGCACATGCAAAATTGAACAATAAACTTCCAGGCCAGAATCAAGGGGCGACGCCAAGCCGGCTGTGGACCATTTTTGCCTATAACTGCGAAACTCTGTGTTGTAAGCCATGTTTCACTGCAATGACTTGCGTAGCGAGGGCCGACTAACAAAAAAGGTCGTCTTGCCAGAAGTTGCGATAGTTAGCCGTTGTCGAGACAACCGTATGTTAAAGTAGAGAGGTTTTACCTAACACCTTAAACATTTGCAGGATTTTTGAATGTGTGTTATAAGTATGTAACTCAAAGTTATTAATGCATTTAGCCTTAAAAATAATATATAATGACTTTAATAAATAAATATGAATTCAAATAAAACAATTGGTCATTCATCCTAACAGTGAAAATGTTTTTAGAATTAAGCAACAGGTAATACAGTATGTCTAACATAGCACCGAGTTGTAGTGAGCATGATAGTGATTACAGAACATCCTCAAAGTTTGAGCACCTAATTTCCACACATGCTTGTAGACGACGCATTAGACTGACGAACGCGGTCCAGTACACCAGGAATCTGTATTGTCAATTTCCTGGTAGTTGTCTTGTGTACTTATTTGCGAACAGTCGGTAACAGCGAGCAAGGTAGTGCTGCATTAGACCGTCAGATGTGTTACTAATCTGGAACTGCGTATATAGTGGTACACAGTAGCAGTGCAGGAGAGGAGTAACGTGGAACTCAGTGACATAGTTTATCGTATGGAGAAATGTTTGGCAATGCAGCTGCTGCTCGAATGAGATATGCGGACAAAAAATGTAATATGCGATGATTACCTAATGCACAAACATTCATAACAGTAAATTGTTGCTTGCATGAGACCGGAAGTGCATGCATACTAACAGGGCACATTGCCGGCGGTCGCCAGCTGGGCATTGAGGAAGACGTTTTGAACAGCGTGGCTGACAATCCACACATCAGTACACGACGTATTGCTGCAAGGCTAAACACATCACAGTCTACAGTACAGTGCATACTACATCGGGAGAGACTACACGCCTTTCACTGAAGCATCATTCACAAGTCCTGTTGTATTTAACTATCACAATGAACATGTGTGGGCTCTCGTAAATTCGCATGTCGTTCGTGAGTCACACCTCCAGCATCAGTTCTCTCTAAACATTTGGGTGGGAATCGCAGGCGACATAATAATTTGCCTTCATATCCTTCCCAACTCATTAAATGGAGCTTCATATCGGGCCTTCTTGGAGAATGACCTACCTGCGTTGTTAGAAAATGTACCACTGCACATACGTCGTAACATGTATTACATGTACGACAGTGGACCAGCACACTTCAGTCGTGCAGTCAGGCAGTACCAGGATGCAATATACCCACAGTGCTGGATTGGATGTGGTGGTCCCGTGGCCTGGCCAGCAAGGTCAATGGATCTAAACCCTCCCGACTATTACTTGAGGGGCAATTTAAAGAGTCAGGTGTATGTAAGTGGTGTGGCAAACGACCATGAACGGTGGCTGTGTGTGGAGGATGCATGTCAGGCATTGCGGGAAAATCCTGGTGCACCTATAGAATGTTCGTCAGTCTCATGTGTCGTCTACAACCATGAGTGGAAATGAGGGGCTCAAACTTACAGCATATTTTGTAATCACTACCTTGCTCGCTACTACTCGGTGCAATGTTAAAAATAATGTATCACCTGTTGCTTCATTTTGAAAACATTGTCACACTTAGGACACATAGTCAATTGTTTAATTTGTATTAACTTTTATTAATTGAAGTAGTTTTTTTATTATTTCCAATGTTAAATGTGTCAACACCCCCATTTGAACGATGAGGGGTCGATGATATTGCCAAACAAATTATGTAATATTACGATATTTTATGGTTTAAACACTGTTCAGAGTTTCGTTTCGTAATATCATTAAATTTTTTATTTTATAAATGTAATGCACTGTAAAATTAGATCTTTAGGGTTGCATTACTCCCACTTTAATGGACAAAGGGAAAACGTATTTTCGACATACTTTTTAATGAGTTATTACAACACATAATTAACGTACACTGTCCTGACTCATCCTGTGTATACACACACACACAAATATTATATTTATATATATATACAGACACATACAAAAGCACGCACATACGATCACTCACACTGGAAATTCCGTTTTATTGAACCCTTTTAATTTAAAATTCCTGGTCAAATATAACAAACATTTAATGTCCGTGATTTGAGATGGCCAAAAACTTCACAAATTTAAGTGTTGTCATAAACAGTGGTGAAAAAAAATTGTAATCGGCTGTGTAAAATGCAAAGAAGTCAGCACTCTGCGACAACATATTTTTATCACAACCTTCACTTCAGGTAAACGAGAACTGTTATTGCCATGAAAAACTTAAAAACTCAACAGACAGCAATTATGTTGTATGAGTGAGATGAGCTGAAGCTGTTTTGTGAACTCTAATGTCAGTATTTGCAGTGGTCAGTGTGGTGCTGTAGGCAGTGGAGGAGATGTTGGGTGACGAATTTTCGACTAAGGTGGAGGTTGTGATGAGAGCGGCTGCTGATGCACGACGTCACACCTTGCACCAGTCACGGGAAGGTGGAGTGTACAGAACAGAGTTAGTGCAGCCCTTGATGTACTCCTTGCACAGCAGGCAGTTGCAAATATCTTCGTCATGCTGCAGGTATGCCGGTAGTATTTTGTACATGTGCCGAACAACGTGGTGTGTGTACATCAGCAGGAACTTTTTCTGCTGAAAGGCGAGTTCGTTTTTTGAATGTAGCCTCCTGTACGCGATGATAGCCAAAGTTATTTTATGCACTCTGGGAGAGCACACAATGTCTACTGCATCGCGATCATAAAGTTTCAGACGAGAAATAAACTGTCTAAGTCAGACGACTCGAGCAGATAATGATGGTGAACTGTGCTTTATTTTACTTCTTGTCTCACTCGTTTCTATTGTTCTACTATGACGTTGATGGCGATTTGATTCTCACGCAGTTTTGTGTGGCGGCTCGACGCAGGAATCCCTTCCCCTGCTTTGCTTCCCCATCTCTCTTTCCCCCTCCTCTCTTTACCATTCTCATTATCCCCTTCTTCTTCTCCTACCTTCCCCTGTGGGCCAGCACAGTACCCAACCCGCCTGGCCAGCATCTTGGGTGGGTGCGACTTCGGGCGTCACTTGCTGTGTGTCGTTTACTGAGGCATGTCGTATCTTCTTTCATTCGAGTGTAGTGTTGTGTGTAGTCTGGCCCTTATCGCAAGGTAGGCGCAATGAGGAGTCAAGTTATTCGTTAATTAGAAGTACATTTCTTTTTTAAAATTATTTTTTGACTCCTGTCCATATAAATTTGGTTTTGAATTTCATGATGTGTTTTTAAAATTATTTTAATATTTCTGTCTGGTACTAATTTAAGCTCTTCAAGCTGATGTGTTGCTGCTAGTTTAGGGTATTATGCCATAGCACGTTGTTTACTATTACTCTCTTTGTGTCAAATGAATTATGACCTAACTTTGGCCTCTGTTTTTTTTTTATGCATCTTGTCGTTTTTCGACAATGTATTAACGGTGGACGCGTCCAATTCAATGGCTGGTTCTAGAATGAGTGACTGCATTCCTGTTAAACAATAGATTACAAGAAAACTTATATGTACACAGAGCTAGTCTAATGTGGCAAAGTCGTAATTGCTACTTCTTGGTGAAGCATATTTATTCTCATTAAATTTTAGTTTAATGTAACAGATTGAGGAATTTATATTTCTGTAAGGCAATTCCCCTATTATGAGAGTCTTTCAAATGTACTTAGTCATGTAATCCTGTGTTGTTTTGCCACAATGTCCTAAAATTTCTGGATATTTAATGTAAAATTAACCTTATCAATGGAGCATTATAATTTAATTGAAGAACCAATACTTTTGACTTTTATATTACGCACACAACTATTTTTATGATTTTCTTCCCCTCTCTTTATTTCATTCTAAATAAATCTAGCCTTTTAAGTGCTAATAGTGCTACAAATTCTACACAAATCTGCTAGATTTGTGGGAAAATACTTTTTCTTTTGTATGTTCTATATCTGCTTCATGCTTGGTGCCAACGAGAGTGGAGTGTCTTGCATCTACAAGCTTTCAAAATCTGAACTACAGGCCTTCCTGCGGGACTCTCAAAAGGAGTTCGGAAAAGCAGACAATGTGCCTCTCGTGAACGCTCGTGCTGTTATCTTCCTGCGGCGTTACCAGCTGTTGATGGGCAAGGGGAGATAGAGAATGTATAATTAACTATAATTCCACCGCCCTATCTCTGAAGCTTTGTTCCTAAAATATCTAGACTCTGTAACCCACCTGTTCACCTTAGAGACTCAACGTGTCCTTGAGTTTTTGATCGCCTCTGATAAAGTGCAGGACCTACAACTCGTGCCAGAAATTGCCTTTGTACAGACGTTAAAACTTAAGTGTTCCGGCGTTGTGTTGTATTTATTGACGTACACATTTCGAAGGAATTAGAGCTATGTGTGCTTTAAGTCACGTCTCTTGAGTCACGCTTTTCCACTTAGTGTTTTGGAGTTCGGTAAAAGGGAGAATGTAAGCCTGTTTCAGAAACCGAATGAGTCAATGCACACATACATACAGTCAGTGGTAGAGAATGATAGAGTACAGGGCTGTGGATCAATGGGGCATGTCCTCGTAGCCTTTATACTAGATAAACTTTCCCTTATGACTCGTCAAGGTTTTGTATTTTTTCTTACCAAACCTACTACACTAAAGGGAAATGCGTAGGATGGCCGCCACTGTAGATAAACACCTGTTATCTGCAAAAGAGAATCATGATGATTTTGCAAGTTTTTCCAACATCTCAATAGCACATTCTACATGTAAGGTGACACATAAAAATTACAGTAACTGTACCCATTTTGGGCACACGGCTGCTGAGAGTCCCTCCCCACGAACTCATGTTATTAACCACCTATGTTTTAGGTTTAAGCACCTGGTCATAAAAATACAACTATAACTATCACAGAAACGAACATTGACTAGTCGTGTGTGTGCGATGTCTTGTCTAAGTAGTAAGAGGAAATGCGCACCTCATGACTGTTAAATGGATATGGTTTGTTATCGTGCTCCAGTTTCGCGCTTATAGACATGGGCATGTTTACACAGTCTACCCAGTTAGAAATATTTAGATTTTTTTGCTTTCTTCTACTTCATTAGTTGCAACGTATTTCTTCCGTAGAGCAAATGAAAGCCTATCTGGCTAATGGAAGTGTTGTTGCCTGTAAAAAAAAAATGTAACTCCATTTTAAGATATCAGGCTTTCTCGTGGACACATTGTTTCTTGATAGTAAAGCATTTGATCGCCGATGTAGTGTTAAGGTTTAATTTTCTTAGTGCTGCACGAGTCTCGGTTAATTTGCATACAGAACATACACTGAAGATCCAAAAAACTGGTACACCTGCCTAATATCGTGTAGGGTCACCGCGAGCACGCATAAGTGCCGCAAGATGACGTGGTATGGACTCCACTAATATCTGAATGTATGCAGGAGGGAATTCACACCATGGACCCTGCAGGGCAGTCCACACATCAATACGAGTGCAAGGAAGTGGAGATCTCTTCTGAACAGCACGTTGCAAGGCATCCCAGATATGCTCAATAATGTTCATGTCTGGTGATTTAGGTGGCCAATGGAAGTGTCTAAAGTCAGAAGAGTGTTCCTGGAGCCACTCGGTAGCAACTCTCGACGTGTGGGGTGTCGCATTGTCCTGCTGGAATTGTCCATGTCCGTCGGAATGCACAATTGGCATGAATGGATGCAGGTGATCGGACAGGATGCTTACGTATCTGTCACCTGCCAGAGTCGTATCTAGACGTATCAGGGGTCCCATTTCACGCCAACTGCACACGCCCCATACCATGACAGAGCCTCTGCCAGCTTGAACAGTCCCCTGTTGACATGTAGGGTCCATGGATTCATGAGGATGTCTCCATACACGTCCATCCGTCCGATACAATTGGAAACGAGAATCGTCAGACCAGGCAACATGTTTCCAGTCATCAACAGTTCAATGGCGGGGTTTGGCAGGTCCAGGCGAGGTGTAAAGCTTTGTTTCGTGCAGTCAACAATGGTACGCGAGTGGGCCTTCGGCTTCGAAAGCCCATATCAATGATGGTCCATTGAATAGTTCGCATGCTGGCACTTGTTGATGCCCCAGCATTGAAATCTATGCCAATTTGAGTAAGGGTTGCACGTCTATCACGTTTATTGATTCTCTTCAGTCTTCGTTGTCCCGTTCGTTCACGATCTTTTTCCGGCCGCAGCGATGTCGAAGATTTAATATTTTACCGGATTCCCGATATTCATGGTACACTCGTGAAATGGCCGTACGCGAAAATCCAAATTTTATCGCTACCTTGGAGATGCTATGTCCCATATCTCGTGCGCCAACTATAACACCACGTTAAAACACACATAAATCTTGATAACCTGCCATTGTAGCAGCAGTAACCGATCTGGCAACTTTGCCAGACGCTTGTTGCCAAACGCATCGCGTTACTAATTGGTTATATACCTCTTATTTGCATACGCAGGCCTATACCAGTTATTTTAGCTATTTAGTGTATTATCTTTGGCTTTGCTCCCAACTTGCCTAATTCCCTTGGTTATTATGTCAAGCAATGGCCTGAAGTGGGCACTGAATTGCAATGACGAACTGATAATTTGATTATAAAAGACTTATTGGAATGGTACTCTGATGCAATCACCACACATATAAGGAAATATGACGTGTTACTCTATCACTTTAGTGTGATAGACGATGCGCCAGGTATCTTATGCAAGATGTTCACCACAGAATTTGCAGGTATCCCAGGCTTTTATCGACATACTTCTAAAGTCTGGTATAATTTCACATTCATTTCCTAATATCCATCGCTGGCCTTGTTAGTGACTAAGCAGCACAATGCTGGTTATAGGATGGTCGTTATTTATGGCCTTCTCAACAATAATATTGGCCTACATTATTTTCCTGTGCCGACAGTTTATTTTGTCCTACAATATCTCGGCAAGGCCAAATATTTTTCAGTGATTGATTTGAATGCCAGTATTAATCTGTGCTTGCTGTATTTTGTACTCCTTGGGCTCTAAATCATATCAATGGAATACAAATGAGCGCCAGTTTTGGAACGCAAGCTCTTTCATCTTTCATATGATTTAGATCATGTCTTTCATGTCTTAAATTTCGCTTGTATTTAATTATGTTGATGATATCACAGTGTACAGTGACAGTATGGATGACCACTTTAAACACCTGGAACATGTGCGGGAGCGACTACGACAGCCAGGCCTAACTGGAAATCCGAAGAAATGGACTTAGGGAAAAACGAGTGTACCCTTCTTTGCATATATAGTCTCACAAGGTCGTTTGTAACTGGACCATAACCGAATCATTCCTGCGGTCACTTTTCCGCATCCTAAAAACCTGAAAATAGTAATGTACTTTCTTGGTCTTTTTGGGGTATTACAATCATTTAATTCCTGAATTTGCAGAAATAGCTCCTACCCTGAACCGACTGAAATGAAAGAACCAAGCATTTGTTTGGGGCGAAGAGCAAGTAAAGTTATTTCGTTTGATGGAATCCAAATTAGCTGCAGTTCCTTTGGTTTTTGTTGATTTCAGAAAACGATTTGTCCTACATGTCGATGCATCTTCAACTGCTCTTTGAGTACCTCTGGGATAGGAAAGAGACGGTGACCTTGCCCCAATGGCCTATGCCAGTAGAATTTTGTCCGAAGCCGAGGATAAGCTAAGTGCTTACGTAAAGGAAATACCAGCCTGTATTTATGGGGTAGAGAAATTTCAAACTATACTTGAAACTTGCGAGTTTGACCTGTTTACATACAAAAAGGACGTGATTTGGCTGTTGAGTCACGCTGATCAATTTGACATGTGTGAATGTTGGATTTACAGATTTACCCACTTCTGGTTTAAGGTCCATCACATGAAAGGCTCAAAGAGTGTTGTGGCTGATGTGCTGTAACATATGTATGATGCAAATTATTTTGAGCAGTATAAATGGCAGGTCTGCATTTTTGTAGCCCCACCGATTGCCTATGTGGATATTAAGGACGAACAAAAGGCAGATGCATTTTGTTTGCTAATTTTGGATGATCTGCAACTAGGGCTGTACTTTCCTTATCGGTTACATAACGGTTTTCTGGTGTATACAAGTCTGTCAGGGTAGGAAAACAAAATTGATGTTACTGAATGTCTCTGTAGGATTTTATTTAAGTATTTCCATTCCTCTGTATTTGGACGACGTCTTAGTGCCCGAAAAACATTGCAGTAAATAATCAGTAACTTTTTCTGGCCCAGTCTGAAGGAAGATATATCAGCATTTGTAAGGATGAGTAAAGATTGTCAATGTTACACAACTGCGCGTAATACACAGTTGGGTCTCTATAAAGTTGACATCCCTTAATTTATTTGGGATTCCATTGACCTTGATATTTTTGGACTGCTGGTAAGAACTAAAAGACGGAATAATTACATCTTGGTCCTGCTCGGCACCTTTTCTAACTATATCTTGTTCACATTGTATAATATGTAGGCCAGTGTCATTGTGAACAGACTCACGGAAAAGGTGTGGCATTTTTTTAGAGCTCCGGTTAACACAGTTACAGACGACGCCACCTATTTCCAATCCAATCTACTTAAGGACATATGTTTCATTTGGTCGATACGATATGTCACCAGTAGTCCCTATTTTCCAAAAGGGAACCGTAGAACATTTCAACCGGAATTTAAAACCTGTTTGTCTATATTTAACAACAAGGATCAGCAGATCTGGGATGAGGACATCGACCTTATCAAGATAGGTTTTAATTATATTCTTAATGGCTATAACAATCACACTCCTGTTTTACCTTCCTCGGTATAGATTTGATTCCTTCTCTCCTAAATACCTGAGATTTTCTCACTCCCTCCTTTCATCTGAATGACCCTGCCCAACAGCAGCTGTGTATGACTTTTCTTTTGTAATTTGATACAGGCGAAACATGAAAGAGCACGACAATACAATGTTAATAGGCAGTCTATGCATTTCTGGGTAGACGATCTCGTGTTACGTGGGATTTTCTGTTATCTTTGGCACGGCAGATTATTGTATGCTTTTTTTGTACTTTTCTTGGTGTCAATAAAACTGAACAGTAATACTTTGACATTGAAGGACTTAATTACTAGCAAAATATACCATAAGGCTCGTGTGAGCCAGTTGCAACCATGCATAATTAAATAAAGATAAGTGTTAAGTGATATGTAGTTGTTCATTTGTTTATGCTCGTCTCATTTTATTTCATCTTAAGGGTATTGTTTATTAGCAAGTGTCATGTGATGTAACCAGTATTTATTGATGTAGCAAATTTTATTCTAATGTTTTTTTTCTAGTTGTATGACTGTTATTTCTAATGTTTGTAATCTTCTGCAATGAAGGAGAAAGGGTAATGATAATTTATATCTCACAAGTAACATATTGATTATTGGATCAATTAAATTGAGAGAGATGCAAATAGTGTCTAATGAAAATTGTGTATCTTTTCAAATACTATGTAATTAAGTACGTAAACTTTCAATTTTGAACTTAGTCGGGATGCAAATGTCGTAATATCACCCTAGACAGAGAGAGCTAGGTACCAACTAAAATTATATGTCTGTTCAATGTGTATTTGAGTTTGGATTGTGTAGTCTTGCTTGCTGCAAAAGCCCATCATTTCCCTGTAGTGTTTTGTTGTTACTTTCCTGCTTTACTCTTTGTCTCATTTCTTTCTTTTTTCCTTGTTTGTGCTTGGGTACGAGAACGTGCTGAAACCAGAACTAAACTTCGCTAACAATATAAAGCAGTCTTCAGGTACTTCAGTGCTTTCCTCCTCCATCTGTATTTTTCGCAGAGTCAGTGAAGGAATTACTGCTGTCTACGACATATTTCTTCAAAAACTCGTTACACTAATGCTTCTTCCAACCTGTGTTTCTTCGTAGAGCCGGCAAAGAGGCTCTTCGGCAAGGCTGGTGTCATGGACTATTTCCCTTTACCAGTTTTCAAGGACTTTTAATGAACTACTCTTCGTATTCTTCGCTTTTATTTCTTCGTCTCCTGCCTTTTTCTTCAAGACTTTCTTTATGAAATTATAACCTGTTGTATGGGACTATTGTACTATTAATTATGTTTCAGCTAGTAGAGAAAGAACTTTATCAGTATGCGCTTTGGATGTACTGAGTCACCCCTATGTTCACTTTAGGGTGAGGGGTTGAAATGTGAGTTTCTTTTTTTTTTTCCTGTTCTACTACGACTTCTGCGATTTGATTATCCCGCGGTTTCGTGTGGCAGCTCGACCCATATATTCTTTCTCCTACTTCGCTTCCCTTCCTCTCTTTCGTCTACATTCCCTACCTTCCCCTCCGGGTCTGCGCAGAACCCAATCTGCCTGTCCAGCATCTTGGGTGTGTGGGACTTCGGGCTTTACTAGCTGTTTGTCGTATATTGAGGCATTTAGTATCTTGTTCTTTCTTTTGTGTGTAGTGTTGTGTGTAGCCTGACCCTTATCGCGAGGCAGGTGCGACGAGGAGACAAGTGGTTCGTTAATTTGGAAGTACATATGTTTTGAAAATTATATTTTGGCCTCTATCCGTAGAAATGTATGACCATGATGCTTAAACCTAAAACACAGGTGGTTAATAACAGGAATTCTTGGAGAGCAATGCTTAGCAGCAGTGTTCCCAAAATGGGTACAGTTACAGCAACGTTTATTCGTTACCTGACATAGAGACATGCTATAGATACATTAGAAGCATTTGCAAAAACATCATGATACTCCTTGGTGGCTAAAAAGTGGTTATCTACAGTGGCGGTGACCCAACGCAATTCATTAAGTGTAGTCGGTTTGGTACAAAATACACAATAATGACGAGTCAATGTGGAAACTTTTATCAAGTATCATGTCAACGAGCGTACACTCCAATGATACACCGCCCAGTGCTCTAGCATGATCTACCACTGACTGTATGTATGAATGCAATGACTCAATCGGTCTCTGAAACCTGTTTACATACTCTATATTGCAGCGGTCCAAAGCCCTAGGCGAAAAAGCATGACTCAAAGGAAGAGACTTAAAACACACGCTGCTCTTATTCCCTCATAATGTGCCCGTCATTAAATGCAACGCAACGCCGGAGCACGTGGGTGTTAACGCCTGCACACAGCTCTTCCTGGCACAAGTTGTAGTTCCTGCACTTTATCAGAGACGATCAAAAACTCAAGGGCATGTTGCAGCTCTATGGTGGACAGCTGGGGTATGGCGTCTAGGGATTTCAGGAACAAGGCTTCCGAGAAATGAAGCACTGGACATACAATTAATTATGAATTCTCCATCTCCCCTTGCCCATCAACTGCTGGTAACGCCCGCAGGTAGCTAACAGCGCGAGCGCGCAAGACAGGCACATATTCTGCTTCCCCCGAACTCCACTGCAGATTCCCGCAGGAAGTCCCGTAGCTTAGTTTTTCGAAGCTTGTGAATCCAAGACATTCCACACACATTGGGATCAGACATTATAGCAGATATAGAATATACGAAATAAACAGTATTAGCCCACAATTCAAGCAGAGTTGCATATTTATTGTGATGTATTTGTATTTTAATGTAACGGATTGGGGAATTTATAATTCTGTAAAGCAAATTCCCTGTTATGACAGTCTTTCAAATGTACTTACAGTCATGTCATCATGTGTTGTGACATGATTTCCTATAACTTTTGTTACTTGAATGTTAAGTAAATCTTACCGTTGAGGATGATAATTAATTTTAAGTACCTCTATTTATGACTTTTATATTGCCCACACGTTATTTTTATGTTGTTTTTTTTCCCCATTTTATAATTGATTCTAGGCCCCGCATTTTAAGTGGTGATAGCACTACAATACCAACAGCCACAAGCAGGAAACCGGGTCCTGAATCAATTTATATAATGAAATGGAGGGGAGAGTGGTTAAAGTAAATGCTACTGATTGGATCCGAGTTATGTGGCCAATAAGAATAGAGGTTGGGGTGTGGCGAATGGGTGTTTCTGCCTTACAATGTATATGGTGACTACATTTTTGGGGGAGGGGATGGTAAAGGGGCGGGGGGTATGGATGTTGGCGAGGGTGTTCACACAACAGGGTATAATTTTGGCAGATTATTTGGTGGCGCTGGAGCGAAGTTGCCTTATTGGCCCTGGGTGCGGGTCGTTGCTGTTTTATTCTATCCAATCGATTAATTTACTCCGCATTTGGCTATGGAAAAGAAAATTTTCTTCTAATGCATTACCGACATTTGTTTGTCTTTTAAGAATCGGGACACCATGACGAGCTGAATTTATTTTATCACAGGTATTCCGAATATCGCAACAGAGTCATTCTGTGCACTAATATTGATAGAAAACATTGTATTATTTTCTCACTGGTGACGTATGCACCCGCCCTCAGTGCATTATGTATCCCTGACCTTAGATGGTTGTCTATTTCCAGGAAAGGAATCACGAACCCGCTTACGGAAATGTGTTTTGTTTTCCCGAACAGTTTATCAATGATCTGTTAATCGCATGTCTTATGGTACTGTGTGAATTGTAGGGACAAAAATTATAAAATGGCACCGTAATTTAAAGTCGTCGTGCAATGAAAAGATTTGATGGTTGGATTATGAAGAGCGTAAGAAAGAGACTGTTTGTTATATATTTCTCGTGCTATAAGACTGACATGCATACGAGACGAATGCAAAGTCGTCGCATGGTAAGCCTACAACTCGTGCAATTCGTGATGTGAGTTGTGAAAACATATAGTTTTTGAGTACCTGTATTTACCTGTGCAGGTTTTTTTAAACAGTATTTTCAGTATAGATATATTTTACATGCAGGAAATGAAACTGGATGTGTGCAGAATATTGAGTGTTATTTTTTCGCATGTGACAAGTGTAGAAAGCAGGTTGTTCACCTTAGTAACTTGAAAACCTATCTCGCAACATGTACCGATCTCACTTCACTGCCTGCTAAGCATTATCGGCCAACAGTTAATCGCAGTTGTGTTGGGGGTATTAAATGGTTATGTATGAAGTGGAGAATCTTCGAAGAAGCAATCTTCAGCTGCGAATGTCATGGGCTATTCGTTGCTTTAATTGAGACTTCCATGAAGTTGCTGAGATAAAACTTTAGCAAATGATAATAAAGTAAGAAGGCATGAAAATAATGCATGTTTAAGGTGTACTGCCCGCATGACATATCGATGTAAAAAGTGCTCTAAACTGTTAGCTCGACCCAAAAATTTAAGTAGGCATTTGAAACGATGTAAACGAGCTGCAACACACACCAACATAAACCGACCGATTCATCCTTTTATTTTCGGTTTACAGCGAAGACTGATCCCAGTGGAGTTTCGAATGGCGAATCAGATTCTTCACCCAACAATTAGTAATCTGGCCACAAATTCGCAAAATAAGAAAGTAACCTGTGAGATGAAACCATATAAATGAATTTTTCTTGAAGGAATCAGCAATCAGCGGTCTTTGAATATGAATGTTGCTCCGAATCTGACATCTTGATCGAAAGATGTTTGTTAATTTCTGGCATATTTAAAACCAAATTTAATAAACAAACTTGCAGAAGGAGTGAGTGAGTGAAGAGTTTTGGGCGGCATTTAATATCGAGCTCTCGAGAGCCGATACCAACTTGCAGAAGAGATGGAAAAACATGGTATTTCAGGAACACAATAAATTATTTGAAAGCAGCTACAGTAAACAAGTCCGAGGATGTGTCTGTGTAAAATGAGTAGCCAATATGCAAAAGTAGATATGTCCAATTGAAGAGTTTTTCGGTTAGAGAGAAAAAACTTCTAGAATCTTTCTTATTTGACATATCAATATACTTTCCTGTTATTTCAATTAAGACAAATTCATTGTTTTAGTGGACAAAATGTGTATAATCTAGCAAAATAAATACCAATGCTATTTATTAAAGTAAAATGCACCTATCTGGTTTTGCAGATGAATAACGGATTTACCTGGTTTTGGAACTGAAATATCACCACGTTTAATTTTTACGCAGATGTAAAAACAGCGAAATTAGAAATTAGATTATAGATTGAGTTGTAAGTGGCAATTATTTTGTGAGATGAGTATGATTTCATACCATATACTTTAACAAAAACCATTTTACTCTTTTATATTTATATCAACTTCACATGCAATTGGGACCATGGTGTGGTTAGACTGCTCGTCTCCCACCAAGGAAAACCGTGTTCAATCGTCGGCAGGTTCACTCCGGATTTTCGCAAGTGGGAATCATGCCAGATGATGCCGCTGGTCAGCGGGTTTTCTCTGGGACCTCCCGTTTCTCCTGCCCTTTCATTCCGGCGCTGCTCCATATTCACCTCAATCACCCTCATCATCTCTCAAGACATCGCTGTTTAAAGCTGCCTAAATCTATTCACTCATTTACTACTTTCCAGTGTGCCTCTTCTGCGTTTGTGGGCATTGTCTCTTCTTCCTAGACTTGTTGGTAGGTGTTTAAACTTTGAATTCATCCTCATTCATCTCATTAATTTCCTGTCCCAATACACTCGTGGAAAATACTTATACAAAACCGATTAGTAACCGTAAACTTACAATAAGGATTATGCTGTGGATATGACACCAGCTGTTCTCCAGTATCACCAACATATTACTTTTGTAGACTTTCACATTACTGAAAGACGTACTTTTCTATTACTCCATGGTAATTGTAATTATATATACCGGTGTATATATATATATATTAATGTTTTGAAAGCATTATTAACGGTAAATTAACACGACGATAAAATAAATAGGATGTAGCTTCTTTTTCTTCTGGAAATTTAAGATGTAATTTCCATTATGATTAACCTGTTTTTTGCGATGGTATACATGGCAGATGGATGTAATTGTTTGTGCAACTGGAAAGAGCGTAGATTGAACTTCTTTTGGTACTGGAACCACTTTGGTTCCTTTATTCTAAAGCGTTTCTAACTACTTTTGCAAATTTCTGAAATGTTCAGTTCGTAGCCAAGGAGCTAAGAAATCCAGGGATATCAATATTTAATTGTTTTATATTTTTGGATATAGCTGCATTTGCAAATGAGCTACTCAAATGTATATTACATTTAAGCCAGTGTCAAAAACATAATAAAGATAATTTCCCTTCACTTTTCCAAAACCCCGAAATTTAAAAAAAAAATTGTGAAAAATAAATGGTTGCTCCTCAATGTGGCTGAGCGTTTCCAAATTGTGGCTGAACATCAACAGACGTTAAACTGCAAGCCACACAAAAGAGTCCATAAAATATTATTATTGTAAAATTACTATTAAATATTTTTATTAAATACATTTATGCATGAAGAATGCTGAACATATGTATTATCCGTTCATACCACGCGGGTCACTCATCTATTATAACGTTACTTTCTGCAAAAAAAACTGCGAACCTCATTGATGTTTCGATGCCAGTTCTGCAAGAGAAAGTTCCTGCAACCTCCATTGTCGATTTGACAGGTGGAAGTAAAATAATTTAGGGTGCAACATCGCTTCCCAAGAAGGCGTTCCCATCCCTGGTTCCTGCTCCTCCTGATGTGAAGGTAGCCGAACCATCTGGGTACACCAGTTAATCATTTACAGAACTTTTGGTGATGCATCGGTGTTGCTTTTGCTGCAAGGACTTTGCCTTCAAGCTCACTGCACAACAACACGAAGTTCATGAGTGTTAGAAAACTTGTTTTCATGTTTAGCAAAGTAGAACTGTAGGTGATGTGTGTAAGGATGCAGAGTTCACCAGAATGTACATGAATATTTTTTTGTTTGTATAGTTATATCGATTACAATGTATAAATTAAAAATTTGAAACAAAATGTGCATATTTTATTTTTGTTTGAATCCGAACCGAAAGCCACCTTGTTAGAAATGCAAATTGATTATGTTTTGAACAATAAGCTAAGATGGAAATATATTACAGACAAATAATACATAATAGTTGGCCACTGTGCTTAACTATGCATACATTCTCGGGGCTGGATGTTATGTTTGCAAATTGAAATTCACGAGCCTGGCCCTAACAGGTCATAAATTATATTCGTTTACATATACGCCGATAAATATCAGTATATGTTGTGGTGTCTCATTCTCATATTCAACACGACATGAGAAAATGTCACTACACCATTAATTGGCTTGGTTGGCTGTGGAAAAATATAACTGCATAATTATTTTGTTTGCTTGTGTAGCAAAATGGTTTATGTGCATGCCTTGTGACCAAAGGTTCTTGGGTTCAATTCCACCCATCCCTATGTGATTATTTGGTTTTCTTATATGTTACCAGCAGTCATGGTAAAGCGCAAATTTCACATAGATTAAGATTTATAATTTGTTAAAGCATTAAAATGTGTTTTCGATAGATCAAACTGTATGTTTAAAGATTTGGAATTTTTCAATGATATAATAAAAATAACTAACTAAATTAAATTAATTTAATTATATATGGATGCAGCGAGTACTAAATGTCGGATCATTCCACAACTGTGTTGTCAAGGTCGGCCGCCGGCCTCGCAGGCTTGTTAATGCAAGCTCGAGACTGTCTCGTGGGCGGAGTGTGAAGAGTTGCTTGACAAGAAAAGATGGGTCGTGGTATGAGAGGAAGGCAGTGTCGGGAGTTNGTCAATTCCGTAAGTATATTTCCAATGCTCGAGACCTAATATGGCACGATGTTCTAAATCGCTTTATTTTAACAATTTTATAAAATTAAAAACGGGGTAGTAGGTGGTGAAGAGGTGGTGGGAGGGGTGATTATGTTATGGTAAAGTGAAGGGTCTTAATGGGGGTTGGGGTGTTCGTGAGGGGGCCTACCTATAAAATCCAACATGGCAGTCCTGTGATTGTGTTACATAGCGCATAAACTAACACAATCATATTCGCCTTAAAAATATTTGTCTGATGATAAATAACACCGTATACGTACACCTTTAATTTTTAAATTCATAAAATATATTTAATAATAATTTGTAATAATTTTAAAATCATTAAATTTAATCGAAATTTTAGCGTGGCTTGCATTTAAACAACATTTGCTGGTATTCAGCCACAATTGTAATCTCTCAGCCACGTTAAGGAGCGAACAATATTTTCACACTTTTTTTTTTTTTTTTTAATTTTGGGGTTTTGGAGGGGGGAGGGAAATTATGGAGAAAAAAATATACATTTTCGGAAGCCAAATGGGCCTTCTTGAGGGGTAAACGGGGTATATTGAACCGCCAGGTGGCTCTATTGTGACGTCACCCGAGTTGGCAGACTAATCTTGAATCCTACTCCAACATTCTGTGTCCAAGAAGCCACATATGCACACTACATCTATGGTAGGCCATGTAAAATGGTTTGTTTTAACTGGGTCAAGCCCATATTTTCAAAATAAAGGTCATATGAACACACTTAATCTACGAAACTATGGTACAAATTTTATCTTAACTTTCTACAGAGGCAGTGTCTATTACAAAAATCAAAATTGTATACAATTACCTTCTTTTGTTCTCCTTTTTGTGAGATAGTTCCACATTAAATAATTGTTAGTACGAATATGGGTTAAAATTTAACCGATATCTAGCAAATTTTATACATACGAAGTGCTAGATAGGCGATGTGAATGTGCAAAAAATATTTTGGTAAGGTACTTATTTTCAAAATGTCAGCCATACAGAAAATTTTTATCTGTATTATATATCTTTCATACCATAAAATAAATTTCAATCTAACATTTTATGCTGGTAGTACCAATTACAACTATCAAATTTATCTACGAAAATGTCTCATTTGTGCGACATTTTGTACGATAGTGCAACATGAAAAATACAGTTTTATGTACTATCCCGGAAAGCAATTAACCTATTCCCTGCAAAAAAAATTGCAAACATGTAGTAAAATAGTATGCCAAAATTAATTTTTTTATTTTAAGTGTGACTTCCATATGGGCGGCTACACAAACATTTAGCTTAGACTAATATATCTACGAAACCGTGTAACTAATTTCTACTTAACTTTGTATACTGGCAGAGTCTATGTGAGTGTATACTTTACATGCCCAAAACAATTTCAACCGAAATTTGCATGCTGGCACTATCTATGCCAATCATCAAATGTGTTAATACAGAACCCTTCTGTCCGCCATTTATGAAGATAATAGCATAAATAAATGGAGTTTTAATGTCGTATCTCGGGGACCAATGACCTTAATCCCACCAAGGTTTACACTCAAGTAGTGCTATTGTAGGCCATGTAAATGTACATTTTTTGGTTGGGTATGCCTTTTTAGTCAACTTTCCAAAGGAAAGATAGGCTTGTGAGATTCAATGACTGTGTGTTAGTGTGTGTATCTGTGCATGTGTGTCCCCCCTTTTAACTTTTGAACGTGTTAACCGAATTTCACCAAACTCGGTAAACATATAGTAATAAGTAAGGGCCTTTTTGACTAGCCGGGCGCTTACTTTTAAAATGGGGGCCATTAAAAAATTAGGGTGGCATGTCATACCTCTGGAACCAGTCAACTGATTTTAAAGAAATGCATGTTTACAGTACATAATAAAAGTATTCAATTCAGAGATGAATATTGTTGTTAGTCCGCAATTTTGGAAGAAAGCACCAGATGATAAATAGAGTTTCAATGTTATGTCTCGAAAAGTACTCCGCCAATTATAGCCAATTTTGGCAAGTAATTAATATTATGGTTGGCCATGTAAATATATGTTATTCAAATTTATTAGGCACTTATTTACCAAAAAGCATCAATTAAAATATTTTTTGATTATTTGGTACATCTACCGTACAGTTTGACAAATTTTCACCAAATTTTGTATGCTGAAAATATATATTACAAGCTTTATGTATGCCAACACATAGCTATTATTGTGTGATATTTTGTAAGATAGGGCTACATGAAGAAACAAATTGTCTGTCATATCTCGGGAAACACTCTACCGATTATTAACAAATATTCAAACACATAGTACAGAGGCAGGTGATGTAAATTGGTGCGATTTAAATATATCAGGCAGTTATTTCCAAATAGATACACTATATCTTTGAAATCATGTAAACAAGTCCACCTTAACTTTGAATGGTGGTATTACATATAACTATCGAAAGTGTCTACACGAAGCCTCTTTTCACCGTCATTTTATAAGATAGAGCCACACGAGCAATTAAAAATTTTACTTTATACCTCGGGAAGCAAATGGCCGATTACAGGCAAATTCGGCAAGCAAGTAGTATTGTTGCAGTTGATGTTAAGTGATATGTTTCAAGAAGGCTGGACACTTATTCTCAAAACGGCGGCCATATTACGATTTTGATTTAGTTTGCTATATCGTCGAAACCATGTAATCCATTATATTATAACCTTGTATATTGGTTGTATATATTAAAACCGTCTAATGCGTATTAACAGAATTTCTTTGGTGGGCCATTTTGTAAGATAGTACTACACAAATTAATTTAACGTCTGTCATATCTCTGGAAACAATTTACCGATTCCTACCAAATTAGGCAAACAAGTATTTCTGTGGCAGTTGATATAAACTGGTATGTTTAAAGAAAGTCAGGCACCTGTTTTGAAAATGGCAGCCATATTGAAATTTAAGCTTAGTATTTTCTATCTTAGAAAAAATCTAATTTATTCCATTATAACTTTATATGCTGGCATTATATATTACAGCCATCAAATGTTCACATTCAAAGTATCCTTTGTCCGCCATATTGCATGATATCACATGTCAAATTAACAATATTATGTAATATCTACGGCAAAACGAACAAATTCCCATCAAATTTGGCAATCAAATAACAGTTCAGCAGGCCATGTAATTTTACGTTTCGAGAGAGTTAGACACTTATTTTCAAAATGGCAGTCATACATGTTTTAGGTATATTGGTTATATCTACGAAATTATGAAAATAATTGAAATTAGGTCGTAATTTGTAAACTGGCAATTAAAAGTATAACTATCAAATGTGTCTATAAAGTCTCATTTTTCCGCCAATTTTTAAGAGAGCCACACTTGAAAATATAAGGTTTTTATGTCTTACCTCGGAATACAATCAACCTATTCCTACCAAAAATGGCAAAGAAGTTTCACTGTGGCAGGCCATACTAATTTATATTTTTTAAGTATGCCAGACACGTATTTTCAGAATGGAAAATATAAAACATTTTAGATTAGTGTGCTATATTTAAGAATCAGTGTAAACTATTTTAACTTAACTTTGTATACTGGCAGTAACCATGCCAATGCTCTAGTGAGCTAATACATAACATTTTTGTCCTCCATTAAGTAAGACCGTCACATGAAAAAATTGATGTATTTTGCCATATTTCAAAGACCAATCAATCAATTCCCACCAAATTTTACATGCAAATAATGCTACAGTAGGGTGTGCAATATAACATGGATTATCTATGGCAGTCCTTTTTTATAATATTAATATCCGTGATTTAAGTTAATATGTATAATATATTAAACAATTTAAAAAAATTAACCAAATTTGGTACATTAACTGTATTAATTAGATGCATAAACTATGCATACAGAGATACTCTTTTGCAGGCCCTTTTGTAACATAATGCCAGGTGAGAAAATCAAACATTTAAGAACATTTCCAAAACAATTCAACTAATTTCCATCACATTTTGCACACCATGCTGTTATAAAAGCAAGAATTATTTAAGAAATTAAAATTTTTATATAAATGGAAAAACATATAGGCCCCTAATGATATTATAAAATGTATTGATATTTTTATACAAATGTTTAGATACACTCATAAATCATTCATTTAAATAAAAAAATTTAAAGTATTATTATTTTGTTAAATGACTCAAACACGGCCTTTCAGCAATCTTAAAATATCAATAAAACAATTAATTGAGTAAATTATAACAGGGGAATTATTTGATAAAAAATATCGGTTTTATATGGACTTTTTAATGATTTGAAATGATTGTTCATTTAAATAAGATATTAAATTGGTTTCACAAAAATGTTTAATAAAATTAATACTGAATAATTAATATTCATAATTGGCCTATATGTAAAATACAATAATAAAATATAAATTTTTAAATTTAGTTTTATCATGATATAAAACTTATAAGTGATAGGAATATTAATAATATATATGTTAAATAACTGAGTGCAGGTTTCTGAAGTATCATAAGAGTATCAGTTTTGGGATCATTAACTTCATACTATCCATAATCACAAACTTCATAATAATCATTAATATCATATATCATTAAATTAATTGTTATAAAAATCTTTATTATTACTCTCATCGAATTAATTAAATTCATTACAATCAATATCATCACTATTGTTAAAATGTCATATGTTTTGATAAATTTCTTTAAAATATTGATTAAAACATGTTATATATTTATTATTTGAATGATATATTATTATAATTAAAATAACTATTGCATTTTCTTCTTCACACTTTTACACTTTCAAGTTGTTTTTTTTTTTTTTTTGAATTTCTACAATATTTAAATAAATTTTGAATTCTTGATGATTTAATGCGCAGCCTAGGCTGCTTAACATTCAGTAAATTTAATTTTTAATTTAATTTCTGTTTTTTAGTTTTTTTAATTTTTGTGTAATAATTTTTTACTTATTAATGAATTTTAATTATATTAACTTTTATATTTTGTTTAATTTATTGAGGATTTGAGATGTGGTCCAGAATCGGTAAATTTAGCGCCGCAAAAACGAGCGAGGAAAGTTGTGACCTTAAACATCATTACAACATACTCTTTTGCGTTCCTTTCTCTGAGACATCTTCGAACATTCTTCTTTCAGAAAAGATTTGGCCCTATCCGAATTCCATTTGTTTTGTTCACTAACGTCACATCTTAGTGGAATGATATTTCAGGATATTTCACGCGTAACGACTGCGGTCCGAGATCGGATAGAACATTAATATCCTGATTTATTCAGAGAGAATCGTTTAGATTGTTCGACACAGATCAGTGTACAAATAATAAAGGGTATTAAGTAGAAAATTATTAATATTTGAGCTATTTAACGCCATAAATACTGTTTGTGTATAGGCTTTATGATATACCTATAACTAGCAGCAAAACAGAATATGTCCCTCGTATGCATCCACGTGTATACCAGTTGTGCCAAATAATTGTTAACATTCTTTTTACAGTAATAACTGAAAGGCAATTTTTGAAGATAATCCAATGGGACTGTGTGACTTGTATGCTATAAGGACAACAATGGGTATGTGAGAGCGATTGTAGCCCTTCTGCTTTTGTCAGTTCTTGTTGCAGTCACGTGTGGCAGAAATACAACTGTAGAGGAAATGGCGGATATGACAAGGATTTATTTCAAGTAATGTAAGTGGATTTACGGTTATTACAAATGTGAGAACATTATTGACGTGCAAAGATTATGCAGGGCAGAATTCGTTACTAAGCAAATGTGTAACTATGCGATGATTATACATCAAGTTTGAGAGAGATGAAACTATAAGTGGTGTGAAGAAAGGACGGTGCGGCACGAAGAGAACGCCAACTTGATTGTTTGGTCAGATAAGGCAACCTTAAAATAGAATTAAACTGTCAAACGACATGACTGTGTGTACTGGGCCGGTGAAAATCCCCATTTTGTGGCAGAGCAAGCAGTTAATATTCATGGGTTAACAGTGCGGTATGTCTGCCAGAGGACTCGTGGGGCCAATATTTTTTTATGGAACTGTAACAGGTAAAAATTACCATAACATTTTGCAATAAAATATTGAGCCAGCTGTTCACCTACTCTACATAGATGACGATTTCTTTTTCCAGCAGAACGGTGCACTGTCACATTACCACCGAGACGTATAAACGCTCCTGGATGAAACATTTTTTTTTATTAATTTGATAGATCGACAAGGAAGTGTTCAGTGTGCGCCCTGATCTCCAGATTTAATGCCATTTGGTTTTTATCTGTGAGGAAACTCTGAAGAACACTGTTTACGTCACAAATTCTCGGACACTAGATGTAATGAAAGTGGCGATTGTGAGAGATTGTTAATCAAATCCCAAGGTAAACGTTTGTTTTGTTTGTTGTTCTGCGCTACAATGTTGCGGACGATATTCCTACTGACGGGGATATTTTGAACATTTTAAAACATTATTAGCATTAGCACACCTACAGTGTTGTCCTTAGAGAATTAAAAAAACATATACATCAGATTGTCTTCAATGATTTCTCTGTTATTTACGTAAAAAAAATGTAAATATTAAATTAGGCTTCCTGTATGCGTACATGCATGTCTGTATGTGCGTAAATACGTATACACGTACATTATGCATAATATGTACGTATGTAGATGTATAAATGTAATTTGTGTTAGAAATTATATTAGTTTTTTTTAATTTTGAGATAATAAATTTGATATATTAATGTTGGATATGATGTAATTTTACTATAAATACAGGAATTTACGAATTTATTTATTTCGAACTTTTTCAAAATATAAATGTAAATGCCGATTACATCAAACTGGTTTATATGTATGTGTTTTGGTATTGTAATACAGTGAACGCTACACATTGAAAAGCACGAAATGCATTGTAATATTTTATACATATGTGTGAGTGAGTTGGTATGTGCATTTGCGAATGAATATATATTTATGTACCCATATACATTAAAGGATTTTTATGAAATTATGTAGATAAGTACATATATTTGTAATGTATTTGTAATTATTAAACATACTGCAACATTTTTAAGGCATTTTATGCATATGGCTTAGGTGTATAAATAAGAATATACGAGTGTATCAACACGTATATAACAACATTGGAATTTTTTGCTAGTTTAAACCAAGGCTTATTCTACGACAAAATTGTTTTAAATCTGCTATAAAAAGGACGTCACATTGCCTTTAATTTTTTTTGTGTGTATTTCTGTAGTCTATTAAAGTGACAGAGATTGAATACACTAAATCTGTTAATGTGGGGCACTAAATTTTACATTATTTACAAAATCTTTTTGATAAGGTTTTAATTTGGCCGATGTTAACAACACCCTTGTTCGGTGAATACTATATATTTATCCAGTTTGTTATTATCAACATGGCAAAATGTTGAACTTTGCAAGTAAAGTGTTCCAGTATGACTCTAAAATGCTTTTTATAAATTATATTTTTAATTTTTTGGGTGACAAGGGTGATGCGTTAATAAATTATTTTACAGACAGTCCATCAACGAAATGGCCCACATATTGGTCAGTATTTAGTCTCTACGTCCTACCGCTGATGCCCATGGATCACACCCAGAGGGCGGTCAGTCTGTAAATTTTAGGCTATTTGGGCGTTTTTGCTAGATTACTCAGTTTTGCTGCCATATTTTCATTCTACTTCAGCTTCAATCGCATTTCATCATGCTTCGACAGTTCTCCAGGTTAGCTGATGACAAACGACGAAGCAGCCTTCTTCAATTAGCGCTAGTTTTGTGCAACCAAATTCATAGACGGAAATAACGTGCAAATGTAAAATTTTTGTGAAGTAATTAGCAATTCGCCTGGAAAGTAACCACACTACACACCGACATAATCTATGTAGTGCACATTATTTATTCTTGCCTGTGTTGTTTGTGGGATTTTTTTTAACGTTTCGAGTGCTGGGCTACATACGAATTAAGCCAAGTGATTTCCTGTGTAAATCTTAACTTTAGTACAAAACTTAGCACTAACATTTTTACTGTATGTGTGTAATGCATTTTTATCAATAGTCCATTCCCCAATCATAAAAAAAAATGCTTTAACAATGTCAGTTGAATCTGAATATACATACCAATGTCCTTTGCTTACCTCAACCATTTGAGTAGTGCCCGTCATGATAGGCATTAAATCGGGTGGACGAATGCATCACACAATAGTCACTTCTATGACTAAGAACATTATTACTGTCGCTATCATGTGCCCTACATTGTACTTTTATTACCCATTCATAATTCTTCCTGATATTTTTTTGCGTTGTTTTGTTTCTAAACAAACGACTGATACATATAATTTAGACAGGTTTAGCATCTCGAAGTATGGTTACGTATCATTCTTGATGGTGGTGTTACCAGACAAAACTGTACTTTATATGTTCTCGCCATACCACCATTCATCTACCTGCCATGACTAAACAACAGCTTAATATTTTTACTCCTACTACTCTTACAAAACTTCGCAACAACATATTAGGTTTGAACTTGCTTAAAATAATCTCTCCGACACTTATCGCCTCTTATTTCTCTGTCACCGATAAATAAGGGATAGTTCTGAAGAAACTCTCTAACATGCGTTTGGAAATGGTGAGCACTTATATGCGTTATTTTGGCAGACGATGGAGTTCTTAGTTTTTATTAGTATCACGCCAACTTACAATCTCACCGAATTTCTGCTGAGACATGTACCAAAATTTCTTACCCACCATGGGTGGTTCTAAGAGTTCGAAATGCCCTGCTTGATGAATGAGTGAGTGATTGAAGAGATTTAGGCGGCTCATAACATCGGGGTCTCGAGAGACGACCTGATTGATGAAACCATGTAAATTTTCCAGTAGGTAATAAAACCTTGCTATGTATTTCATTTTAACGCGATTTTTATTGTGGATGGTAGGCAATTTTATTATTTCGTTCCTAAAACAATTTCGTGTGTTTATTTGTGTATGATAAACTGCTGAGATTGCTGTGTGACAAGAAGTGAACGTCATTGTCAGCACTGAGATAATGCGCTAACCAATATAATAAGTTCTGCCAAATGGTAAGATTTACAAAAATTTTAATAGCTTTTACAAATAAATATTATATCTCTGCATGGTAGCCATTTTACAAGCTGCAATATTTTTACTGAAATAAATATATTTTTTGAAGAAAATGTAATAAATAATTGTCTTCCTGTGTCTCAGCTCCATACTTATTAGTATTCATTGACAACAATTTTACTCTTCTCTGTAAATAATTACCACGTATAACAATAATAACATCAACAATACAGCCTGTGAGAATATCGAAGAAGCAATAAAACGCTTACAAAAATTGACGATTTTAACTGAGCGAACACCAAGTAACACCTAAAACGAAATAATGCAGTTAAATATTTAAAGTAAGTAACTTACCAAAAATTGGTAAAACCGTTTTAAATTGAAATGAAATGTATACCGTTTACTCAAGTAATTAGGGACTTTGTAGTCTTCAATTAAAAAATTTGACGTTTTTTTGTTTTATTTTTATTTACTGTTTTATCGAAAGTGTTCTGTTTGAACCACAATGAAATCCCGTTCCAAAAATGTAACTATTTTTATTCGAGTTTAAAGATATCGTTATGCAACTTGGTTGTTTAAAACAAATTGAGCACTAAGTAAAAATAAAATAAATATTTTATAAGTTGATTTTATTGTTCCTTGATGTTACATTGTTTTGTTTTGAAGTTATATTTTAAACGAAAATTTAGGTACCCTTTAGCAGGTTCGATTGCAGGATATGTTAAAACTTATCAGGGAAGAAACAGAATTTGTGAGTTGATAAAGAACATATTTCATTGGTATTATTGCCGTATTTTTCATTATTATTATTTCAGAGGACATAATGTATTCACAGATTTAATTGAACTTAAAACACTTTCGATGTGTATTTGAACTAAAATATGATTTTTTTCTCGTAAATTCTTTACTGGTCGCCTTGTTCGGTTTCAATGTTAATGTTTTAGATGGTACACTCCTATTGATTCTCGATGTCAGTATTTCAGAGAAAATAATATGTTTTGGGAAATGACAAGTGATTCCACTGGCCGTATCTTCACGTGGGTATGAATTTCACTTGAAATTTTTAAAACAAATGAATTGTTTCACTTAAAAAGTGGTTAATATCTAGTCAAAACACTTTAAGAATTTCTTGTTTTATGATGACATTTCGTCAATACTGTACAAGAAATTTCTCCTAATCTAATTGCGACATTAAAACAGTCACAAAACTCGATTACTCAAAACAATTCGTACTTTCCGTAAACGAAGATAAAGTGATTGTCAACAAAGCAAATAATGGGTTTTGGATATTGGCACAAATTTTGGAAAATATTAAGAAAAATGTGTAGTATTAAGGGTAGCATCGAATAGTTTGTATTTAAATTATCTACTGTTTTATCCTGAACTCAAGGAACTACGTTTGTGTGAAGATTCGTTATATAAAATGAGGTAGAAAACATTATTATTAAGGGAGAGATACCCCTCCCTGGAAAATGTCAATATCATTTGGAACTGCATTGTATGACTTTTCATTTCATATTCAGAAAAGCTTCTATCCATAAACGAAATCATTCAAATTTATTTTGTAATTTTAGGATTCTTCTACGTTCATTATTAAAAATGAATTTTAATTTTATAGTCTCTATTTTAAATTACTGAATATAACTTGAAATATCCTATATTATTAATTATTCATGTTTCCTATTTTTAGTAATTTGATTAATATGTATGGGAAATAAATATACTACCCCACTTTTGTTTTGTTTTTTACATTGCAAGAATTAAACAATTTATGAATTTCTGTAATATTGTTATAAATTTTTATAATTTTTTGGCGAAGCAAAACTGCAAATATGATTTTATTTCCACATCAGATTTACCATACACAAATTGCTATTTTATAAATACTTATATTTGTCAATAAATGTTCCAACACTTTACAATATATATAAAGTGTTTGTCTCTGGTAATATTCTTTTCAAGAAGATTTTAAATTTTCATTTCGTAATTAAAAAATTTTATTCTCTTAATATTGTTAAAAACTTTTTCATATTTTTTTTCTGGAAACTTAAGTGTTATGAAATGTTATAGTCCCTATTATGTTTCATTTTGTTTTGGTAAGATGTATCATTCATAAAATTTTAATCTGTATATTTTTTACACAATTTCTCATTTTGTGTATTTATTTGGTGTATAAAATATGAATAACGAATAATATATGAAGCCAATTTTTTATTTAGTTTTGCTTTACTTTATTATAAATGTCTTGTTTTTAAGTAGCATAGATTTTAATTGCTATCAAAATTTTATGTTTTTAAAGGCGTATAAAAAATTGGGCACAAAGTGAATTTAAAATCCGATAAAAGAGTACCTTTTTTATTGTTTTTTGTATTCTTTATCATTGTCAATAAACATTGAATTCGACGTTGTATATACGATGAATATGGCATAACAAACAGAAATAAATCGGATATACGATTTAATTTTTGGCGGGAGAAAAAAATATAATATTACCGTAAGAATTGACATTCCAGTGATATTTCTGCCATGATTCACTTACAAAGTGGGCAGTTATTTTTTAAGATATATATTGGGATTTTTTTTTTAAGACACCAACTGTAAAATTTTCACAATGTCTGGTTAGGTCTGAAGATAATACGATAAAATATTTAATCAGGTGCGACATGGCTTCTACATGCAAGACTATGTGCTGTCAAGCAGTCTTTTCAGCATGCAGCGTACAACCATGGGATTTGAGCCATGTCCACGTCATCATATATGTAAACAAATTGTAGCTAATTTTTGATTGCAGTCGCAATGCTATAAAACTTTCTGTCATCATTCTCTTATTTTCTGATTTAATTGCTAGTCAGTCTTGTATAAATTATGTTGTTTTATTAAGAAAATTGTTAAGTAATTGTTATTTAGTAATGCAAGCCATCAATATATTGATGGATAATTAAAAAAAACTGAGTACAAATAGAAAGCCCAGCAATGAAACATTGAATTGGTTGAAGTCTGTTTACCCATTTATACATGGGAAGCTGAGGAGCTACTCAAGACTATCAGTGAGTATTATTGGGAAAACCTTGAAGATGTCGATAACCTAGGTGTTGGAGGAAACCTGGGCTACATGGAGGAGTTAGTTCAGACAGATTTGCTATTCGGCATATTATTGTACTACTGCAAACAAGAGAAAATATGTTAAATTTAACACAGAAAAATATGTTCTTACATGGATATGCCAAGGGACTTGAGCTCTGCAGGAAAAATGGAATATCAGGGAAAGCATACCAGTGAAAAGGATTGAGAATCCACAACCCACCTTTACTCAATTAACAAAGGCAGTAAAGAAGCTCACACAAAATGTCAANGAAAAAAAAACCCATAACAATATCAACCCAGTCAAGGAGGGCTTGATCGTAAATAATTTTCGCAGACAAAAAAATGTTGTCATTGAGGCTGGTGATGATGCCATCATCCAAAAGACGAACACAAATTATAAGTTGAGAAACCTTGGAATAAGATTGGATTAACCTTAAAAGAAAAGACCAAAGGTAATAATATACGATTTACTAAAAAGGAGCATAATGAAGAACTGTTATCAGAGATATGGAAACAAAACTTGGAAGATAACAGAATATCGAAAGATGTCTTCCTGAAGAGCTCATCTGTCCGGTTAAAAATTGGGGAAAGTAAGGAGACTTAATATCGTTTTAGAAAGTACATGCAAGCTGAGAAACGTATTTGTTAAACAGGAGACTGTACACATCTGTTATGATGCATGTAAAATACATGGATTTATAGTTCCGCTGCATTGCTATAAGCGTCAGCAGTGCTGTAGCAAAAATAAATCTTCAGCAG
Organism: Clitarchus hookeri; assembly: GCA_002778355.1. Classification (NCBI taxonomy): domain Eukaryota; kingdom Metazoa; phylum Arthropoda; class Insecta; order Phasmatodea; family Phasmatidae; genus Clitarchus; species Clitarchus hookeri. The sequence goes on from NQII01001344.1 coordinate 428,137, forward strand.
TGTGGTCACCAAAGTAAATATTACACGAGTCCAGACAGATGCTCAACCCATGGACAATAAAGCCACCAATTCTCGGACAAAGAGAAATGTAAAGGAACAAAGAGGTTTGACTAATAAATGTCCGCCCTATGGGAGAGGCTTTGCAGTGGAGCAAGAAATTACTCACAATGATGATGAATGACAGACACCAATAAGGTCAGAATAGGGAAAGCAATATGCAAATATCTGCAGTATCTAGATCGAAGATGTGATCTTGGCCATCGAATGGGATATTGATGTAATACTAATACAGACACCATACAGTATGTTTTGCGTGGGCAAGTGATTGGACTTCCGGGGACTGTATTACATGTGGAGAATATCTCATGGCTGGGATTTTTACTACTGGATTTACACATAATCACTATGGATAACCAGTCAAACAGCCATAAATCCTGTGTAAAGATTAAACTTGCAATAATATCCTATTCCTTGCGACCTCCTTCTTCCAGTATTAGGATGGGCTCCAAGTTCATCTTGAGAAGTGAAGTTTATGGATACGAGTACTGGGAAGGGATAAATTGATTACAGGAGCAAATTAAAATGCCAAGTCTGAATCTGGAATTCACCGCCAACAGATGAGAAAGCATGGCGTTCGATCACTAGCTTCTGGTGAATGACCACCATGTCGTAATTGATCCGAGGACCGTTCCAGTATATGTATTTGCGGTACGTACAACACATTCGTGATTTGATGATACGGTTGTTACAAGGAAAGCCGTCAGATCGGTTACGAATTGGACTGTTACAGAAAATTATTCAAACGATCATAGATTGTAATAGTTGAACCAACCCCCAGATAAGAGGAACAAGCCCAAAGAACAAGATATATCCACAGAGTTGCTGATTAGAAGAGATTCGGCGAGTTGACCATGGATAAACTTTAACAGTGCCAAGAAGATTCATCGAAAGATCCAAACAAACCTGCAAGTGATATAACTTAGTTTATCCAGGTACCTGCACGAAGACACTGAGAACATCTGAAGCAGAAATCACACTAAGTATGTAGTGGGATGACCATCTTGAAAGACGTAGTTAAGAGATAGGAAAGATTAGAAGAAGGTTGAGAACTCTCTGAAACAGTCATAGAAGAGCAGAAATATTTCTGGAGTGTCGAAGTGGAAGGGAAAGATACTCAAGTAATTTAAGGGAGAAAAATAAGGCATCCTAGAGAAAATATGTTACAGAAAAGGTTAATGATGTCCAATGGGGACTTGTTTATAAGAAATTAGCAAATAAAGTGAAATGTTACTACCTCGTGAAAAGTATAAAAGTCCAATGAAGAATAAATATTGGCGCGATCTGTCTTGTCAGAGGGCAGTGTTGAAGGTGAAGACGAAACACGGCTACTAAAGAGGGAGATGATGGGAGAACTGCCAAACACGCCAGGCAAAGGTAAATTTTCTAAAGAAGAATTTGACAGAATAATTAAATATATCAATAATAAAAAGTCACATAGACTAGTTGGTATGACTGCAACAATCTTCCTGTTGCTCCTAGGAAACTAAGCAGACGTGTATTTGTTGGCTTTTCAAGGGCCTTTCCATATACTTGCAATAAAGTTAAGGGTCTGCAAGACTTCACCACAGTAGGGTCTTTGTTTCCACCCTTTTATATTATTCTCAGTATCCCTTGTTTCTAAATAAACGAGAGAAAACCTTTTTTAGCAGCTCTTTATTCAGTCAGGAGTAAATTATACTTTTATAGAATAAACATTTCTTAACATAGCCATGTAACTGAAATGGTAGACGACACAGTAATTACTTATACAATGATGAAAAAGTATTCACACCACAATCTGAAACAACGTTCTTACAGAAGTGTGGTGCTGATATAAATTCACAATGGATATCTATTAATTCCGGCAAATCTTATTAAATTACTTATGTAAGAAAATGATTCATTAGATAATAAATGTGTGTTTACCAAAACAAAAAAAAAAGAAGAATTTTCTGATATTGGTAAAAATTGTTACTCAAATGGAAAGTCTAATGTAAAATTAGTATTGCAATATTATATAATAAATATTTGCAAACATCTTAAAAACGTAGTGGTTATATGTATTCGCTGTTTTCTGAGATAGTACCAGTAGAAACAAGAATTTTAAATTTTAATAAAAATTATCTATTAAAAAAATATTTGTGCCTTATGTTGTTACAGAATTTTAACAGAAAGAAAATAATACAATTATGTTCTTCCTTCACTTCCTTAATGTAATTGTTTTTATAAATGAGTAATTGGGTTTTTTCTTATATAATCCTGTAACTTATAATCTGATAACGGATTTTATAAAATAACGTATTCAGTTTAAATTGGCCATAGTATCTGGAAACTAAATAATATAATATTTAAAAAATAATTATATTACTAAGACTTACAGAGAATTTTGAGAGTGAAACAAATTATTGCTCATTATATGCCAGAAAATCTTTTTAAGTAAATATTTTTTCATAGAGAATTATTTGAGTACCAAGGGATAAAACAAATATGAGTGATTTTAGTATACATGAAGAACAACATTTTATGTCATACGATTATTTAAGTATTATAAATGACGTTTAATTTGTTAAATTTTGAAATCTATAAGTTTCTTCTGCACAGCTATAATTACATATGGCTTGTTTTATTAATTTATAAATTGAAAAAAGAAACTCATATACACCATTTCGAATGCCAAACCTCATCTGCATGCAGCAGGGGAAATTATAATTAATGATGCATAATAAATGGGCCTCTAAAATCTTACTATCTATTAGATATAAAACATTTTGAAAACATAAAGTTAAAGAAAAAGTTATTGATATAACTAATGAGCCTACAATCCTCAACCTATGGTGAAAATATTTTTTAAATAACTTCATAAAAGCTGATTTCGTATGTAGGACTTGACGTCTCGTTAAAAGCAATATCATCATAAATGTAACCAGAAACATATGTAACAGCAGAGATACTTATTACTTATACGCATGTGCCTTACCCAGGACTCAAACCCAGAAAACCTCGTGCCACAGGCTAGCGTGCAATTAACTGCATTACGGATATCGGATTCGGAACATCAACTTCGGATTTAATCAGTCTAATGTTTCGAAGGATAGGTTTTAGTTACTTAAACTTTTTACAGGGCCTGTTTTAAAAAAAAGGGAAAGAGCCACTTAAAAAATTTAACTTTATATGGCTTAATGCAGCACTAATTGGGTGAAGAATTCGGTGGAGATTGGTTGACAGATCATTGAGAAATGGCACAAAAAACTCTATTTTATTATTTGGTGCTATCGAACCAAAATGCCGAAAAAAAGAGGCTCTGTATAAGATGCTTCTATTTGATATTGTCAACATAAAAAGTTTGGTTGAATTAGGTTAATTTGGTTACTATACGTGACAAATTTATCTCAATTATTTATGATACCGCCATTTTGAAAATCGTTGTCTGACCCACTTAAATAAGTTAAGTTTATATGGTCTTATGTAGCATTAAAGATGTCTACAATTACGTGAAAATGAGTTGAACTCCTTTATAAATACAGCAAAATGTGAAATTTTTTTCATCTGGCAATTGTTTGCAAATATAATGGAAAATTTGGATCTCTGTGTGCATAATTCATCCTTCTTATGAATGAAAACTGTTGGTATACAAACTTTGGCTGAATTTTGTTGAATTGCTTCGTTGATAAAAAAAATACAAATCTAAATTGTTTATATTGACACCATTAAAAATATTGACTGCAGCACGTGAAACATGTCACTTTAGATAACATAATGTAGCACTATTTGGGGGTTATATTTGGCGGTAATAAGTTGTTTGGTCCTCGAGATATGGCATAAACCTGCTTATTTTTCATGTGACGATCTTCATAAATGGAGAACAAAAATAATGTATTAACACATTCGATTATTTTATACTGCCAATATACACAGTTGAGTTAAAATGAGTAACAAATTTTCGTAGTTATACCACACTAAGCTTAAATGATTTTATAGTCGCCATACTAATAAAATATCTGTCACATCAAAGAAACCTAGATTTATATGGCCTACCATTGTCCAAATTATTCGCCAAATTTGGTAATAACGCGTTAATTGATTCCAGAGATAGGACATAAATACTAAAATTTTTGTGGGGCTATATTACAAAATGGCAGAGAAATGATGATGTGTATATAAAAATTGCATGGTTGTAATAGGCACTGCCAGCATACGAAGTTAAGTTTGATTTTGTTTCGTTAAAAAAAAAACTCATCTAAAATATTTTTATCGTCACTGTTTTGAAAAGAAGTGACCTTCTTAAAACATACCGTTTTACATCACCTGCTGCAGTACTATTTCTTTGCCAAATTTGGTAGGAAAATATGAATTGTTTCCTGAGATATTACTTAAAAACCTTACTTTTTCATGTAGCATATCTTACAAAATGGTATACAAAAGATGCTCCATGCAGATGCAGTTGATGGCTCTAATAAACATATACTCCCAGCATACAAAATTAAGTTGGAATTGATTGCATGGTTTCGACGATAGTATACTAAGATAAAACAGCTAAAAGGCCGACATTTTGAAAAAAAGCGTTTCACCGTCATAAAATAAACGAATTTACACTATACGTCGCAGTACCATTTGCTCACCAATTTTGGTAGTAATCTGTCAATTGTTTCCTGAGATATGACACAAAAAATGTATTTATTCGTATGGCAAATCTTACAAAATGGCGGACAAAATATGCTCCATGTAAATGCATTTCATAGTTGTACTATCTACTGCCAGCATACAAAGATAATTTTGAATTGATTAAATGGTTTCGAAGATATAGTTTTTCATGCTAAAATGCCTGTATTGTCCGCCATTTTCAAAATAAGTGTCGACATACTTTAAACAAACCATTTTACATTATCTACCACAGTTCTACTGGTTTGCCATATTTTATATAATTCGGTCATTTGTTTTCCGAGATATTTCATGAAACATCTATTTATTGGTGTGGCTCTTTCTTACAAAATTGCTGACAAAAGTGGCTATGTGTTGGCATATAATATTCTTGTAATAGATACACTGAAGAGCCAAAAAAAAAACTAGTATAGGCGTGCGTATGCAAATAACAGAGGTGTGATACCAATCACAGTAACGCGATGCGGTCGGCAGCTAGATCGGTTACTACTGCTACAATGGCAGGTTATCAAGATTTAAGTGAGTGTGAACGTGGTTTTTATAGTCGGCGCACGAGAGATGGGACATAGCATCTCCGAGGTAGCGATAACATTTGGATGTTCGCGTAAAACCATTTCACAAGTGTACCGTGAATATCCGGAATCCGGTAAAACATCACATCTTCGACATCGCTGCGGCCAGAAAAAATATCGTGAAATAACGGGACAAACGACGACTAACGAGAATCATTAAACTTGACAGACGTGCAACCCTTTCTCAAATTGACGCAGATTGAATTTGTGGACTGCCCTGCAGGATTCATGGTGTGAATTGCCTCCGCATACCTTCAGACATTAGTCGAGTCCATGCCACGTCGTCTTGCGGCACTTCTGCTGCTACACGATATTAGGCAGCTGTGCCAGTTTTTTTTTGGTTCTTCAGTGTACTTTGTGTCTCAAAATTTAGTCGAGCTTGGTTAAATGGAATGATAGATATACCAAATAAACCTAAAATGTACATAAATAACAGCCATTTTGAATATAAGTACCTTATCGAGTGTAATTGCTTACGTTTAACTGGACTATCATAGTATTACTTATGTGCAGGATTAGGTGAGAATCGTGTTAATAGTTTTAGAAATATAATGTAACATCTCAATTTTTTACTTTGGGTTCTATCTTCCGAAATTGCGGACTAACAACTATATGTATCTCATAACATAATGCTTACGCGACACACTGCCACCGCACAACAATTGTTTTAAATCAGTAAAATTGTTTCCGAGATATTACATATCACCCCAAATATTAAAATGGCAGCCATTTTGAAAGTTACTGCCCGTCGTGGTTGAAAACTGTAAGTTAGGTGTCAATACTAAGTACTGTATGTGTATCAAATTTGGCGAAATTCGGTTGACGAGTTGAAAAATTAATACTTGGGTACACACCCATGCACAGACATATACATTCAAACACACAAACGGGAATGTAATGTCATAAGGCTTTCTGTCCTTCTAAAAGTGATCTTAAGAGATAAAAGTGGAAAGAAATAATTTTTTAAACCATTGGAAAAACTTGAATAATGAACAATATGTGTATGTATAATATGGAACTCTCATAAATACATATATTGTTAATGCACATATTCCTAATGTTGTATACATAATTCATACAATTTTTAAATTATTTTTTAATAAAATAAATTCATATATTATTAATGCACATAACTGTTCCTAATAATGTATATATATAATTAATACAATTTTTAAATTATTTTTTTTATGAAGTTCATAATATTGACACACGAGTACAATAAATGTTTGCTAAATAAAACTATAGAAAAATATTGTATTTATTTACTTGTTTTTTATATTTAATAATGTAACATGATGTCAAAATCTGTAGTGGAACGAATGCTTTAGCATTGGTATTAACTTTTTATTCTATATATGTGTATATTCTATACGAAAAGCTATGTTGGGACCGGACTTCGTACTTTCTTAACATGCATCTTTATGTTGAGCGTGTTATTTTAAATATATTTCAAAGTCATTCTATGACGCCTTTCTCTCATTATGGAAAATTATTTTAGAAATACTGTCACACCATATCATTTACAATTTAACAAAATTTCTTCATAACAGGAACGTATATGACCAATGATGAAATAACTCATTGAAATGCTTGCCTTTGGTTTCAGTTCTTAGAACAAAATTTCGTCGTATACGTAAAGCAACAATCTACTGCAAGAAGGCGAAAATTTTGAAGGGATATTCTAACTTCAGTCAAGAGCTAAGGTCACATGCAATTACCATCCAACCTTCAGATACATGCTGTGAGAAGAGATCACTAAATATGAAGAGCGTATATTTGGTCATGGGTATTTCCACAAAATCGAAACTTACTCCAACATTCATTATGCCTTGGACTAAAAAGTCAAAGGTAGGTGCTTCATTTGTTTTTTCATATTTTTATTGCAACAATTCTGCATGGCATGGTGTTTGATCCGTTATTATGTATGTAACTATAATTGTTTTATTTATTTAAAAACCCATGACAAATATTATTTAGTTGTAATCAGAGAAGGAGTAACATGTCAATAAAACAGAATGTAAGAAAAAGTATATTGAAGTAGTTTATATGATTTTCAAAAAGTTGTGATGAGTTCTTTTTTGTATTTACAACTACCTTGTAATATTTCTCATAATATTGTAACGTTCATCTTATAAACAGATTGTTCAGAGCTACAATATTTTTTGAGCACTTCTGTGTTACATTAAGATAATATAATAGCTTCTTATAAATTGAATATTATTATTGCCCTGTCTGCATTATTAATTAATTACATGTTGTATGTTAAAAAGTCATTACATATACATATGTATGGAATGACAATCAAATAAGTATAAATTTTTATAATATAATTAGTTCGTTAGCTTTAGTTATGCTATCCGAAAAAATTGCATCAATAATATAGTATTGTTTGCCGGGAAGTCTAATTTAGCTATTTTAAATTTCGATTGGAATTATATGGAGGCTAGTCCCTTTGGCAGGAAACTACAGCGGCTATGAAGAAAAATACATAATTTTTGATTGAAACTATAAATAAATAGACATGTCAACGGACTTAATTATATATTGCTCTGTAATTATTATGCTTAGTAAAAAGCAAATGTTGTAGTAATAACCGAATAAAAGTGTTAAATTGATTATCTAATTTAATGTTCAGTGTAATTATTTTCGAATACTTCACATATGTTCATAAAATATTAATCTTTATCATCGTTTTTAAATAAATGTATTTATCAACTATAAGGAACTTCTTAATGCACTAATTCCACAACTCCAGTGGTACGCATGGATAAATATATAAGCACCTGGTTTTCAAGACATAAATTTTAAAGTTATGAATTTTTATAATGCCCGTACCACTGGGAAATGAATTTACTCTAACGAACATACAATGTCGTAGTATTAACTTCGTATTCCAAAGTGCTGCATCAGTAACAAATCGTGAAGGATTTGGTTCCCTTGGTGTTCCAATTAGTAAGTGAAAATACATCGGCGACTAAAACGTCTCATTTGTAACTTATTTAATAAAAAAAATTATAATATTATATATTATTCCCTTTGTGAATGTCATAGAGTAATAGTATGTATTGCTTTAAAATCTCGTCTACAGTGCGGTTATTAGAAGAGAAAGTAAAAGAATAATTATAATATGTAACTAATAATTATATAAACCGTATTTGTATTTTAGAAGTTTTAAAGTAGTTACTGTGTTTGGAATGAAACTGGACTATAATAACACTTCTGAAAACGTGAGAAATTGTAAAAAAGTCGTTAAATCTACAGTAATATTATTATTACAATCTGAATTCATACCCCCTCTGCATTGCTAATTTCTTCCCTTAACTGAAGCTAAGAAGATTTCTGGGACGAGTGGTAGGACGTGCAAGGTTGGCAGTTGACATTATTGGAACCCAACTACGTAGCGTGTGATATTTTATACACAACTAGCAAACCCGGCGAACTCCGTTTCGCCACCAGATGGCTTCGTTTTATGCAACATTTTGTTTGGNAAATCGGTTCGTGCGTTCTGGAGTTATAGCGTCAGGAAGGAAAACCCGACTTATTTTTATATAGTAGATGATTCTATTTAAATTATATAAAATACCGTCCTGCAGCAGTAAGTAACTAGAGTATGGACGAAGATATTCCGTTTTCCTCTTTGTCTTACCGTTCGTAAGAAATCTAAGTGACTTTTTGTTCTAAAACCTTGATATATATTTCAAGCCAAATTCAATCAAACATTCATCATGCAGGTGACCATTTCGACGCAAAATTCGTAGCACTATACCTAATATTAACTGAAATACTTAACGATTGTATTTGCTCGGTAGACTAAAGTCTGCATGGCGTGAAGTGATTCTCAACATGCTTCGTCACTTGTTTCAAGGCTCGCGAATTACTTTCCGAAATGGCTGATTATGGGCTATGCATTATGTATCGATAATCATGGTGCGGTTGGCGACATTATTTCCGGAGGGTGAGGTATTCCGAAAAATACTTCGCTGCATGATTTGCGATGCACCACGTATTTCGTAAAGGTATTCGCGAAATATTTGGATCATCATGACATTTTCGTGATGTGATTCGTAACATGAGATGTGCTCCGAAATTCGCAACTGACTTCGCGATATCGTGACGAGCATCGAGATATACGATATAACTGGTAGTGAGCTTCGCGATGTAATTCCCACTGTGCAATATGCTACGTAGTGATCTTCTCAGTGCTACGTAATGTGCTGTGAGCTATCGGCCAGACCGTCTGTATGAGCCTCTGGTATGGTCAGTCTGTGTGACTTGACGGTATGGCTGGCCGGTTTGGTCGGTATGAGTAGTCGGATATGACTTGTCGGATTTGTCGGTTGGTAGAGCCATTCCTTGTAGACGGCTGATCTTGCTAGTTTCTTAGTTTAGACTCTTAGCCTGACCTGCTGGTATGAACCGTTTGTTTAGTTGGTAGTGATGGTTTGTATGACTATTCGGTGGGTCGTGATGGCCAGTTGGTCTGGTCTTTTGGTATGGTCTGTTGGTATCCTCTGTTGTTATGGACAATAGTGTGTTATAACGCCTTGTTCGGTATCGTAAATGTTTGTAACTATATGAATTTGGTGATTATATTACCAGTGATTGCTAAATTGCGGTCAACTGCGTAATAAATATTTTAGGGCACATTGTATTTTATAGGCCTGATTGGGCTTGTGCTGGCCTGGTATTTTCATAGTTTCAAGGGCGTAATTCTAGTGGCCACTGAATGTCAATAGACTATGTTTTTAGGTAATGGTGGTTGAAGAACATTTTATGCTTTTAACATGACTTAAGGCAATAATAACGCTACCCGTATGTCAGGCTTGTTTTAGTTACATGTACGTACGACAATTATATTTTAAAATATAATGGAAGCCTAGCTATTTCTATGACAGTCGAGCAGGTGGGGACAAAGCAAGATAATGATCAATTATCAGAGGGGTGGCATTATTTAAGTATTAGACTGTACTGAAAATGCAATACTGCATACACAGTCGGTCAATCATAAAATGTTGACTTTCTACAGGTAAAAAATCGTGTCTAAATCCCACTTCAGGTATATTCAGCAGCATACAGTTTCGCTCATCAAAATCGCAGTACTGTCATGAGTTTCACACAAATAATGTGGGGTCTGCGGTTCCAAATCCTGGCCTGGGGATTCACATTATTTAAATAAAATGAAATATTTTGTCGAGTCGAGCAAAGAACACAGTAAAAGAATTAACACATAATAAACTATCAACACAAGTATATCAACGACAAACTGACGTCATATCAGATCTGCGGCGTTCATGGTAATAATTTGCGAGTCACGAAAATAAAACTCGCCCTCGAATCAAAACTTTGAATTAATTACAAGTCAGTACACTTTTGTGGTTTATAAGCCGAGTGTGCATACTAAATGTATTTTACCCTGATGTATTTTCTTCCAAATTATATATAACAAGGAATTATGTATAACGAATGTATAGTTTACAAAATTAAAGTAGTGGTGTAAATTTATCTCACGATTACATTTATTTGAGTTTGACGAATATATTATGACTTGAAAATCTTTTAATGTGTCCGGCAACATACGATACATATTTAAATATGTTCATTAAGTGGTAATTGACAAGAAATGGTTTAAAAATGTTTGATTGTTATCAACGTTATTTAAGGATGCCGCCTAATAGGCCATAGAGTAAATAAATGTCATAGGAGACCTACAGGCCATAAATTTGATTAACTTTTCATTTAAATGGTTTCAAATAATAAATTACAGCAAATGTGAGTCTTTGAAGATGATGCATTAACTGTTATTAACATGTGATTGGATTTTGGTATCCATCAAGAAGCTACTTTTTCAGGTAGTGAATTTTTAGAAGATGCTTTCATTTTTAAATTATTTTAAACAGATTATCAGCAGGAATGCTTAGTATAGTACCATACTTGGCGGTTTCGCCGCTGGGACAAAACGCTGCGATTTTTCCGAATATCTTAATGCTGCAGTCACACTGTGCGTTTGTGCCGCTGCAGTATAACTGGAATGGTTTAACGGGATGCCAACAGCACACAGTTTAAATGAGGTCTGTCACATTTGTGTGGCGTTGCCGCACTCACGTGGTGCTGCTGTATCGTGCTACGGCATGGCGGGATGACCGGACAACCGGAACCAAGCGAAGGGACAGGCAGTTTATGTGCATGGACGCAATGTGTGGTAGAACCGGAGCAACTGTCAGTATCAACCATGTAGCTGCTGTGTTTCATGTAGATAAATTTATGGAGTGTATTCACGACAGGCTATCACTGTGGGGAAAAAACCGTCCAAATGGTATTCACACACAAACTGTTGAGAAAAATAATGGATAGAAATTAAGCGAAACAATGTGCGAGGATTGGTTGGAATTGAAGTTAGCAGAAAGAGACAAGAAATTTAAGTGACACTTATTTTAATTGTTTTTACACTCTGTTAATGCTGTCACGATGTAAGCTGCTTCCCCATATCAATTCCATATATCCAGCCCACATCATTACATACAGGGGTTGGAACCTTTTACCTTTGCAGGTCAGATGGTAGATACAAATATATGGACGTCAGGGGCATCATGCCCCCGTGAGCATTAGCTATTATATTTCCTACTTTATTGCATGCATACGAGAGGTTTGCGTGGAGGTTGGTTAGTCATAACTTACAGCTCTCTATACTTTCCATCATTAGGTTAATCATAAATTAATGTAATTATATTCATGTCCATTCTAAATTCCTGTGTAATGGCTTAAGGCTTTCTATAGTACACTTGCTAGGCATCTTAAATTATTAATTATCAGATAATAAATCTCTATTACTTATTAACTATCTGCACATAACATTATTTAAAAGCTAAAAAGAGTCAAATGTGAGTTCCACTAAAACTGAGTGCTGTTGGCAGATAAGTCCATATAGAATAATTCAAAACACCATAAATTGCACAAGTTGTCGTCTATAAGAGGTCCTACATTAAACTTATAGTTACCAGCTACCGTGTTACTGTTCGCTCGAACGTCATTGACATCGCCTGCCTCTCTTATTACTCGAGAAGGAGGCCACACTTCCGATGGCTGAACCGACCACACATCTGAACATTCACTAAACTGTGATCCCACCATTTCGCGTACCCACGCCGACTTACATGTTTATCTCACGGGGTACAAATTAATATCGTTAATAATCAACCACCCGCGAGGCTGGGCCGAAAGCCCATCTATACTTAAGCCGCATTCGATCTTTAATGAAACAAATATGGCGTCCACCCTTGTTACTATCTTGTAAACGATGCTCTGACCTCGTATTAATGCGCCCCCTCGCTCCTAGCGTCGCAGACACCTGATTTGCAAAACGTCGGTCTTTTAAACCTGGGACCTGGATAACACCTCAAGCACACACATTTCACAATAGGCTCAGCTGCATCGCGCCAGCGAAACTTAAACATTCGCGGAAGTACAATGCTGAATTCCTGGGCAACCAGTACCCTTCGCGAATTGCCAGCTTCATACACACGTCAATACCCCGACTACTGTACATTTCTGGGTCCTGTAACTTCCTCAGTCGGTGCAAAGAAAACCGAACAAACACTATTGTTGTTAAAATTGTAACACCCAGAAATAATATCCCGAATGAATCCAAACTCGGATAATGCGTAGAGCAGCGTACAAGCAATACGTGATTACGGTTGTGAAGAGATGGCGTACACGTAGGCCCAGCAGCGCCCTCGCTTGTGTGACCAGAAAGGTCAGCGTTACGCCAAGCTCAGTCGGTGAAGGACCGTTAATCGAAGTGAAAGCAAGTGCCAGGAGGGCTGTGTTGACGTCAAAGGGTGCTATATTAGCATGTGACTGAGTTCTAACGGGTCAGAATAATCGATCTACCGGAAACAGTTTTGTCATACCTTGACATTTCAGCTCGTACAGAGCATGCTGCTACGACAAAGATGCGCATGTGGCCCCAGTGGATAGAAGAGGGTCGTACACAGCGACGAGTGGGTACTGGGCCATGCAATGTGACCACAGCACGGGATGACCGCCATCTTATCCACGCGGCCGTAACAGACCGTAAAGCCTCCTCTACAGTGTTGGCTCGACATTGGAGCACTGCAATGGGTGTGGACCTGTCTGCGTCGACGGTTCGACACCGTCTACTGCTATCTACACTGGTGGCACACATGCCATTGCGTCGGCTTCTATTGTCCAGAAACCACAAAGGCCTCAGACTGAAATGGGCTGCTGAACGTCGTCGCTGGCATGCTGAGTGGCAAAATGTAGTGTTTTCGTACGAGTCTCGAATCAACCTGTCCTACAATGATGGCCATATAAGTGTTAGATGCTACTGTGGTGAACGCAATCTGGCAGCCTGCATCGTGGAGTGGCATAGCGGACAAACGTCAAGTGTAATGGTTTGGGGTGCCATTGGATACATCATTATATATCGACCCCTATGTATTGAGGGTAATATGAACATAAACCATAACATCAGGGAGATTTTAGAGCCCAAGGTTTTGTCCCTTCTTCAGGCAACTCAACTTGCTATATTTCAGTAGGACAATGCCCAGCCACTGGTGGCGAGGAATGTGCAAGCCTTCTTCAATAAACGACGGGTACTACTGCCTCCCTGGCCTGTAAGTTCGCCCGACATGTTGTCCATCGAACATGTCTGGGATATGGTTGGTCAGCGATATGTTCGTCGCGGCCCTCCAGTAACCACTGTTGATAGTTTGTGGACTCGCATACAAACCACGTGAAGGGATATACCCCAGGAACGTATCCTGGTCCTCTTTTATTCCATGCCACGATATTTAGGGGCTTCTGATAGCAGCATGTGGGGACTTAACATATTACTGAATTTTCAAGGACAGACATCATGTAAAGTTCTTTAATGCTAATCAATTGTGTGTTTCCATGTACGTTATGTGTGGTATAAAGTTCATTTTTTCCTCATGTATCCTTCTTGGTGTTGCATTTTTCACAAACGTAAGGGTAGAACAGCGACAAATATAGATCTTCAAAAATGCGTCGTGACAACTTCCCGCAGCCAACTCTGCTTATGTCCTCACGGGCGACTCTGAAACGCACTTATGTGTTCGCGTTTACAATCAAAGCCGTGTTACAAAATGGGTGACAAATATTCCATCAGGTTGCCTGCGGGACAGAAGCCTCAGTCCCAGTCAACTTCTAAAATGTCAACACAACGACCTCAACCCAGACTCCACGATATACGACACTAAAACTTATCCCTATCCAAAACCTCGCTATTAAATTTCCGCCATATGTAGTTAAATTACTTTTTCACATCAACAGGCTCCTCAAAAATATTTTATTTAGCAGTAGTTTTTCGAAATTTAAAAGTGTACTTAGTGGTTCTGTACGACTTCTCGAAGAAGATGCTTCGGAGATGCGCTGTTGCCTGAGATATCTCACAAACAGTAGCTGACTATACCTGTTGCTCCACATCTCAGGGGTAGCAGACATCTATTCCAATGGCTTCAGGGTTGCAGACTCTGTCTCCCAACATACTCTTTCCTAACAGGAACTATGACTACTCCACTGCAAAAAAAAGCACGAATCACAAGGTGTCCTTCACAGCAGGTTTCCAAATTTCCAAATTTCCAAAAAATTCACAAACTCCTACAGATTACCAGAAAACCTTAAACTGAACGATTAGCTTACTTTAAAATAACACACCAAAGATTCGATCTAAATTTCAACATTTAAACACGCCCACCCCAACGCAACAAACAGGAAAAATAGGTGGGGAAAGGGGGAATTCCAAAACTTATACGAACTCCTCGTCACCACGACGACCTCTGCACCGAAATTCAGGTGGCATCTAAAATCCTAAATATTTATTTTTATTACGTTGCAGATTTCCACCCTAAAAACAATTTTTTTTATTACTAGCAATTCCACATGATAATTTTGCGTCATATATGCATACAATAAAATATTATGTGAATTCACATATGTTATTTGCTACTGCAGAACAAAATATAGTTTGAATGCCATAAATAGGACATAAGCTTGCTGATGATATTTCTTCAGTAATAATAAACAGTTGGCATTCCACAAAAGGGCCGTAAGTATGCTGCTATTATGTCCCCAGCAGTAAACAACAGATGGCATACCGTACGTGGCCCATTAGCATGCTACTAATATATCTGCAGCAATAAGTAACAGTTGGCATGCTATGAGTGGCCAACAAGTTTGCTGCTAGTATATCCCCAGAATTAAACAACAGTTGGCATGCCATAAGTTGCAAATTAGTTGCTGCTTATACATCTGCGGCAGTAAGTAACAGTTGGTACACCATGAGTGGCTCACATGTTTGCTGCGTGTATGTCCCCATCAGTAAACAACTGTTGGCATTTAGTAAATGGCCCATAAAAATGCTGCTAATTTTTTTCCTCGCAGTGAGTAACATTTTAACATTTTCTTTATCATCTGCTTGTGGTGCATCTGTTGAAATCTAACAATAATTTTGAAAGAAATGGCCGATATTCCAGTTATTTAAAATATAGGTACTGTCAGATTTTTATATGGCCTGATTTTCAACCATATAAGAAATGCTGACAGTCATAAATACGAACGTTTGCCTCCACTGCCAACAGTTGGCCAACTATTGACTGCTTGTTGTTTGTTACTTGGGTACTTTTACATTATCATCGCGCATTTTCCTTTAAGTCCTGTTTTGCAATACAAGCCAACTTTTTTCTCTGTTTAGGCTTTTGATAATTCCATTCCTTTATAAAAAAACTAATTTTTTTCTTAACAACTACAGTTTAAATTTTCTTGTTTTTTCATTTGAACTTGAAAACAAATCTCAGTTTTTTTCTCATAAACTACCATTGTTAAAATTTCCGTTTTTAATTTATAATTTCGTTTACAAAAACAAAATAACCCCCTTTGAACGAATCCGCCTATCATAAAAATTTCCTTTTTTCTCAAACCCGAAAAATTTTATCCCCAAAACTAAATAAAAAATATTTAAAAAAATTATGGTTTCCACCTCATATCTCTGTTATCTCAGTCATCAGAACACTGCAATGTTTATAAAGCAGATACACATTTTTCCAGGGCACTAGTCCTGTCTCACAAAGCAAAACAAACCAAACTAGACCAACAAAAAATGTAAAAATATTGTCACCACAAAGAAACACAATTCAACATCCCAGCAGTTGACAGGTCCTGTAGTCTGAGGCGACCCTCGTTTCTACAGACATCCGGGGTCCGACAACGAACACTAATACCAGGCACATAGACAAACTACTGAGCCAGGCTAACTCTTCCATGTCCAGCTGGAACCGACAACAGGGTGGCATCGCATCCTCTTTGCTACGCTCTAAACAGAACAACACCATCCCATTCCTTGTCTATCACGTGGGGAGGTTCCATCGGCATGTCTGTCTCGCTCTGTTCAGCTCGATCATTACCCCATGGCAAGAAATTGACATACTGAGAATTTCGCATTCCCTGGCCAACTCCCTGTGGAAGGTCAAGGTCAGTTCCAGTTAGAAATTGCCACATTTGTGGTCTCAAACCTAACTAAAATCCTTCATCCTAAAAATAACTCACTCAAGGGCAAAAATCCAAACAAAAACAAACAAAGCGAACAAACTAGTACTGACTGCAAAAAAAAACATTTTCTCAAACTCTCTTAAGCCAAAATTTCCGATCAAATTCCCACTTAACTTTTTCCCACATCAGGTCCTGGCTGATCTCAACATGTCGACGCTCTGTGCCAACAGTAACAGACCAAGACTGACTGGGGGAAGAAAGGCCTCTAAGAGCTGCGTCGCTGCTCTGGCGACAAACACATCCAGGCTTCTGGCATACTTCGCTTGTGCCGATGTTCCGTTTCCATTCCCCTCCTATAGCAGAACTTGAAAAACGTGTGTTTAAAATCTGACCATCAAAAGATAAGCACACAAAAAAAGCATTAACAGCTGTCGCTACTAGGCCACCTGAGTTATACATAGTGATGGCTAGTAGGGTACTGAGTTACTTTACTTGGTGCAGACTAAGGGCACCTGTTGTTGTTGAGTAAGGGGTAAACAAATACCTGTATTCTCCGTTAGTTAACACACAAGTCTTTTATTTGTCTGAAAGTTACATAGGTATTTATACACACACTGGCGAGACTGAGCCCCCCTAAAAGTCGTAGGCATGAAGGGCTGGTGGGCGGAATGCTATGCATCGGGAGGAAGGTTGCTTGAATGGAGGCGTTTTTACTTAACTGTGACTGCGGCTTTTGGTGAGTTGTCTTCGTTGGTGGTTGTGGTCTGGGGAGTGGGGTGGCCCTTTTACAGGCCCTCGGACTGGCTCTCGTTGGCGTGCTGTACTCAGCTGGCTTCTTCCTTCGGCTTCGACTGACTCCCTACCACGTCCTGCTGGACTACTCCCTCTCGCTCGATGTGGCGCTTCTCGTTGAAGTACACCACATGTCTTCGCCTTTGGTTGAAGTAGCTGGGTCAGCTCAGCTTCCCTTCTCGGAAGTCAGGGATTGGTTTCCCGGGATTTGTGATGTCTCTTCGATCTCGGCTGGCGTTCCTCGTTGGAGACCTCACGTCCCCTCTCCTATGTCGACATCTGCCACGACCCGTATCGCGCTCCCGACTTCTACGCCTCGGAAACTGCCACTTCTTTTTCGGGAATGAACTCATACATTCTCGGCGCTTCAACTTGGTTTGTCGCGGAAATTTACACATGAAGTCTCTGCTGTTCCTGGGTTCTCTCCCTGGTGACGACACAATTGACTCACTGACTGATTGACTGCTTGCCTCGCCACCATCCCGCGCACGACTACATCTTCTAGGGGGTGGCGCCTCTCGGTATGAGGTTGCGACTTGATTCAGGAAATATACTCATAAGTTCTCGGCACTTTTCCCATCACCCGACTGTCTACTGACTTCCACCTTGGCTGCACAACTGACAGTGAACAACTGACAACTCGTCTCGGCCACAGAACAACTGAGCGCGCGATTCTAACTGACTCACATCCGGCACCTCCCGGCAGCTGGGATTCAACTGACTCACTGAACAACTGAACCAGCCCTGGCCAGGATCCGAACCCGGCCTCGACTGACTCACCCGACTGCCGCTTCTCTACATACGATAAGACTGCCTGACTGATTCTCACTATTGCTCTGGTCCAGTGCCTCTCGATGGCATGGATTCAACTCACGTCCGGTGCCTCCCGGCGGCGGGGATTCAACTGACTATTGCATTGACTAGCTCATGAATTTGACTCGTGTCCCGCTATATTCAAGCTATATTTGTAAGCACTTTCTCAAGAGAGAGTTTGGGAGATCCCCTGTTTAACTCGCGTGTTTTTGTGCATGATTTTGCGTCTCGTCAGCAGCTTGTGTTCTTCGACTAGGGTGGAGGGAGGGTGAAGTTGCTGTACCGGGGATTCCTATGGAGCTGGGTCTGCACTAATTTTCGTCGGGGGCACGCCAGTGTCCTTCGAGGGCTTATCTATCAGCTATTTCTCGGGACTTACCCTCTTTCATTCGGCTTCGGTTCTTCCCCAAGTGTCCTTACGCATCGGGACTGCGCCGAGGGTGAATCCCCGGAATGAAAGTTACGTGGTCAGCCACCTGCTCTGGCTAGCTGCCTTCTCCTGGATAGCTATGCAGGGTATGGTAACAGCGCTATGCCTATCCCATGTACATGCCACGCATCACAGCATAACCTAACTGCAAAACAGATTTTTACAGATAGACTTCTCGGTTACCATTTGCATGTAATCTGCCCATGTTTAGAAATCGCAAATCACATTTCAAACATAATCTCCTCCTCTCTCATTTCCTATGAGAGTAAAAGCCAGGGACTGCTGTCCAACTTTCCACGCATACAAGACTTTCAGATGTGTGCTATCACGCCAGAGTAACCTTTACATATACAATATTATATCATTATCGTTCCAGTGGAATTCTCCAATCCACTACTGATTTACATTTCATTTACACTCGAAATGTGGTTTTTCCTTTTTAAAGTGTATTACGAATTTCCCCATCTTTTCTCTTTCGTGTGGGTAGGGAGTACAATTTCACGGTATTCCTCACTTTATTTTAGTATATGTATCACACAAGAGCATGCTGAAACAAATATAATCTCTGGCCCTCAACACCTAAAAAAAAACTAAGTTTTTTAACAAGAGAGCACCCAAAAAAATAACTATAAACCTCTTTAAATGCTGTCCCACGTCTAAAATTTACAAAGGGATTAATAAGGCTGCCGCACAACACAATGTCAAATCGCAGTCACAAAGCCACAGTTACCACAGACACCATCTTGCGGTGCCTCTGAAAACCAGAACTATGGTTCTCAAAACATTCACTACATGGCACTGCCTGCGCACTCTGGCGCCTCTGCTCCTGAAACTTCCTCTATTTCACCTCACAGGCCAACAGAGCATAGCACCACTCTACCATTGTGCCATCGAAATGCTAATTTCAAAACACATGAAATCACACATATGCTATGTAACTAATTAATTAAAACACATAAATTAAATTAGCACTACTCCACTCGCAATTCACTCGGCACTTAAATGTTACAGTTATAGCCCCTCTAATTCATAGAATTATTCGTATTATGTACCTTGGTTTAGTTGTGGCATACGTCTTAACACATAAATTTAATGAATTTACATAGCTCTCAACTACAATAAATAAATTCGCTTATTATCTTACTCATCTATCACACTAAGTTAACTATATAAAAATAAACACGTCCTTAATATCTTGTTAAAATACCCTGGTTTACAGTTTACTCTTTTACAGCTAACTTAATTTCAAAGACACTATGACATTTAGCTTAATCTGTCGTTTTCTCATTATTGGCAAGGCACTCGAATTATGTAAAATTAACTAATACAACTCTAGTTAAAATTGCATGTAGAAAATTTAGAAATCTACAAGGTCAAACACCATTAATGTAGGTATCTTTACCCAGCACCTCCACCAAGTTATGCATGTCACGATGCAGGCCGCTTCTCCTTATCAATCCCATATCTGTAACCCAAGTCGTAACATCAGGGATCGGGGCATTTTGCCTTTTCATCTCAGATGGTAGATAAACATACCTGAGTGACGGGGCCTTATGCCCTTGTGAGCACTAGCTAGATTTCTTACTTCATTGCATTCATCCAGAGAGAGTACATTTCTTCACTAACTTATATTTAAGGGTGGGGGTCGAAAACCATAACATTAATGGGACGATACTCATGTCCATACTAAATTCCTTTGTAATGCTTTAAGGCAATCTAGCACATTTGCTAGATTTCTGACATTATTAATTATCAAATAATAAACCTCAATCACTTGTCAACTATCAGCACATAACCTTATTTAAACAGCTGAGTACAATTAAACCTGAGTTCCACTAAACCTGAGTGCCATTGTCAGAGAAATCTGTATAGAATAATAGACTGAGGTGACGAAACTCATGGGATAGCAATATGCAAATATACAGATGGCAGTAGAATCGCATACAAAATGTATAAATGGGCAGTGCATTGATTGGGCTTTCATTTGTAGTCATGTGATTCATGTGAAAAGGTTTCTGACGTGATTATGGCCGCACGATGGGAATTAACAGACTTTGAACGCGGAATGGTAGTTAGAGCTAGATGCATGGGACATTCCATTTCGGAATTGGCTAGGAAATTCAACATTCCGAGATCCACGGTGTCAAGAGTGTGCCGAGAATACCTAATTTCAGGCATAACCTCCCACCATGGACAACGCAGTGGCCGACCGCCTGCACTTAATGACCGAGACCAATGACGTGTGCGCAGAATGGTCAGTGTTAACAGACAAGCAACACTGCTTGAAATAACCGCAGGAATCAATGTGGGACGTACAACGGAAGTGTCCGTTAGGTCAGTGTGGCGAACTTTGGCTATACTGGGCTATGCCAGCAGAAGACCGACTCGAGTGCCTTTACTAACAGCACGACATCGCCTGCAGCGCCTCTCCTGGGCTCGTGACCATATCGGTTGGACCCTAGACGTCTGGAAAACCGTGGCTTGGTCAGATGAGTGCCAATTTCAGTTGGTAAAGAGCTGATGGTAGGGTTCGAGTGAGGCGCAGACCCCACGAATCCATGGTCCCAAGTTGTCAACAAGGAACTGTGCAAGCTGGTGGTGGCTCCATAATGGTGTGGGCTGTTTTTAATGGAATGGACTGGGACCTCTGGTCCAACTGAACCGATCATTGACTGGAAATGGTTATGTTCAGCTACTTGGAGACCACTTGCAGCCATTCATGGACTTCATGTACCCAAACAACAATGGAATTTTTATGGATGACAATGCGCCATGTCACCGGTCTACAACCATTCGCGATTGGTTTGAAGAACATTCTGGACAATTCCAGCTAATGATTTGGCCACCAAATCGCCCGACATGACTCCCATAGAACATTTATGAGACATAATCGAAAAGTCAGTTTGTGCACAAACTCCTGCACTGGCAACACTTTCGCAATTATGGATATCTATAGGGGCAGAATGGCTCAATATTTCTGCCGGGGACTTCCAACGACTTGTAAAGTTCATGCCACGTCGAGTTGCTGCACTTCGCCGGGTAAAAGGAGTTCTGACACGATATTAGGAGGTATCCCATGACTTTTGTCGCCTCAGTGTATAATACACCATAACATGCATTATTCGTCTAAGTTATCCTACATTAAACATAAAGTTACCAGCTACCATGTTACTTTACGCTTGTCTCTTGCTGATCTTGCCTGCCCCTCTTGTCCCTCGATTGTGTAGGGGGATGGGGCACACCTCTGATGTCTGGACCAACCACACAACATCTCACCAATCACTACACTTTGATCCTGCCATTTCGCGTGGCCGCAGTAACTTCCATGTATTTACCGTGGTGCACAAATAAATTGCATAAATATTCACCTACGCCCTAGGCCAGACCCGAAGCCCTCCTAGGCTTAAGCCGTATTCGTTATTTCATCCAGCACCAAAGGCATCCACACTTTTTGCTGTCTGGTCAACGACTCTCCGACCTCGTACTAACGCGCCCCCTCGCGCCTAGCGTCACAGACTGCTGATTTGCGAGACGTTGGTTGACCAGTGAACCCTGGGGCCTGGCCAGTACCCAGAGCACGCACATTTTACAATAGGCGGGGCAGAATCGCGCTAGCGAAACTGAAACCTTCGTGAATGATCAACTCTGAATTCCCAGGCAGCCAGGGCCCTCCGCAAATTGTCAGCTTCACACACAGATCAATTTCCCTACTAATGTAATTTTCTAGGTCCTCGGTTGCTGCAAAAAAACCGAACATATAACATGATCAAATAAAGATCATAAAAAATGAATCCTGATGGTACTATTAAAATTATGCAATAGGGAAAATGAAAGACAAAATATTTCCACATACACTATTTTTGGTGTAATTATTGCCGCAACTGCGTTTTTTTTTTTTTTTTTACAGAATGTGGAGCTCTCTTTAGTACGCCTGTAAATAATAATATTAATGTAAGCATAAACTAAGCAAACACTGAGATTTCGGGTAAAATCATTCCCGATATTAGAATTTTGACATATAGCTAGCATTAGCCACAAATGTTGAAGAAATAATTAGTTAGAACACACATTAAAAAAAAAAGCTAGAACAGCATTTGTGTGATGGTTGATTGGTTCTAATATCTGTAAATAGCCAATTTTTATATGTAGCGAATGTTATATGTCTATATTGAATTTAAGTATTATTTCAAATGCGTATAATAATTACTGAGTAATTTTCACAATTCATATATTCAAAACATTAGCCGAGCATGCATTACAACAGAGCAAATAGGACAAGGCATACGTGTTATCCAGTTCTGGCAGTGAAAAAGTATATTGCAATATAAGCATATATTCTGCGCTTTTAAAGATTATGTAAATCTAGTTTTTTAACTATAATGTTCAGATCAAAATGTAACAATGTTTTCATATTAAAGAATCTTCTGCCATTATTGTACGTTGTTTACCATCCACTTCATTGGAGTACGGTGTTTATACACTGAAAAGCCAAAAAAAACTTATATAGGCGTGCGTATGCAAATAACAGAGGTATGGAACCAATCAGAGTAAAGCGATGCGGTCGGCAGCTAGATAGGTTACTGCTGCTACAATGGCAGGTTATCGGGATTTAAGTGAGTTTGAACGTGGTGTTATAGTCGGCGCACGAGAGATGGGACATAGCATCTCCAAGGTAGCGATAACATTTGGATGTTCGCATACGACCATTTCACGAGTGTGCCATGAGTATCGGGAATCCGGTAAAACATCACATCTCCGACATCGCTGTGGCCAGAAAAAATATCGTGATAGAACGGGACAAAGGACGACTGACGAGAATCATTAAACGTGACAGACGTGCAACCCTTTCTCAAATTGGCGCAGATTGGATTTTTGGACTGGCCTGCAGGATTCATGGTGTGAATTGCCTTCTGCATACCTTCAGACATTAGTCGAGTCCATGCCACGTCGTCTTGCGGCACTTCTGCGTGTTCGGGGTGCCCTACACGATATTAGGCAGGTGTACCAGTTTTTTTGGCTCTTCAGTGTGCATGCCATACATTGTTAATACTAATTAATTGTGCCTAACTACGGAAACGTGTCCCTGCTCACAACACAAGACCACTACATTTCTGGTTATTTCTCTGGTAAGAAATAGCTCCAGTACCCATGAAGTAATCATCAAAGTAGTCTCTGATATGCACCCTTCGTCCACGTTAAACTCGTCCCAAACCATCTATGTACACAAGTGGATGGGTTTTGGTATCGTCATAGTTGACGCCATCTCTTCTGCAAACGACGATGTAGAGAATGCAACACGCTTTCGCGGTGTGGTCAATGAAATCTGCTTGTACAAGAAGTGGGGTTGAAATATTATCAATTTTTTCACTAAGCTTCGTAAGCACACTCCACACTATATCGCCATCTTAAAAGTCTATAATTGTAAATTCGTTTCCTTGCAGTGAGTTCGTGGGCCGGATATTATTGCCAAAGATCAGTCGAAAGTTTAAAAACCTCTTCCCCACCATAACGAAAGGCTGGGGATTCTCAATAATT
The DNA here is from genome assembly GCA_002778355.1 of Clitarchus hookeri. NCBI lineage: Eukaryota > Metazoa > Arthropoda > Insecta > Phasmatodea > Phasmatidae > Clitarchus > Clitarchus hookeri. The sequence goes on from NQII01001344.1 coordinate 452,503, forward strand.
TTAAGTAAACAATTGAACGAATGTAAATTTAAAACTACCCGAGTACAATTTCTTACTAATGGGACTGCCCCAGAACACTGTACAATCACCTTATTTTCTGTGTGCTCCAACGTTAATAGCAGCGAAACTCAGACTGGAATCTGCAACTACAAAGGTTTCAATAAAGAAATTCCGTGTAGTTTAATAAATTCGATCCTCCACCTCGTGAATTAATTCATTTTACATGCTTCCCATCTACCGAGCCTACACAATTACGAAAATTCGATTTCGACCAGAATTTATCTCCAATATCCAAACACGTATCTTTATTTCGTCCTGACACTTCTACATCTTTCGAGTGACTCAATATCACTTGGCAGGTTTCTCTAACTATTGCTGCAATGGTAGGTCTTGCAACGTGAAATTTAATTGAAGACTTGAGAAGGTACATCCGGTAAGATAACATCTGCAAACAAAACTTATTAATCGTTAATACAGTGTCAAGTAAAATGCCTGTGGAGTGACATAATAACAGTAGCTACCAAAATAAAAGGCCACATGTACATTGCTGCTACGTAAGCCCAGGTCCTGTCATATCAGTTCCAGCTGCAGTAGTACTACACACTAACTAACCTATTCAAAACACGTGATTTCCCTCACAAATTGTTTAAACAGTGATTCTTCTTCATACGATTTTACACATATGTAGTTCATTTTTAATTTTAGTTACATTAAACATCTTTGACCAATATTACGGTGCCTGGAGTTCCAGCATACACAAATGTGCTAAATTATAAAACATTATTTACTATGTTTAATCTAAGTATTTTCTTTTCTATCTCTATTTTAGATAAATATATGGAGAAAAAGTGGTTCACACATAATGGGTAATTAAAAAAAATATATGTGAATCAAGGAAAGAGTAATGATGCTGCCTTCAACCACAAGATAAAAAGGAGTATATGCTGACACATCACTTATTACCAAACCCGATGAAAAAAAGAAACACCTCGTATAACATCGCAAACGACGATGATGGTTCGCTGCAAAATTGGAAACATGGGGACGACAAGAAACAACACACAGCAATCATCATCCGTCTTGATCCAGGTGCCAGCAGTCAACCTAACAGTCTTCACTCTGGCAAACAAAAACACAATTCCAGATGGAACTTCTCTAGAAATTAGAATACAAAAGAAGGGTACATGGAAGAAAAGGGGAATGTCAACGGAAGGTGAAAAGTGAACAAGAAGTACGAATGTGTACATTATGAGCGAGAGTAAAAGAAAAGGGAATGTCATTAAAATAAAACATATATTAGAAAACATAAACATGTCAATAAAAGTGGAATGTCACTATCAAACAAAGGAATAAAAGGAAATGTCAGTTTGTATAGGTTGTATCACTACTATTGTGTGTGTATAGCAATGCTTTTTTTTTTAGCAACACTGCGTCAATTCTCAGCTGTTTCTTGTAATAATGTTTATACAGTTGATGCTTGCATGTGATAACATATTATTATAAGCTTTGAAGACGCAAATTATATATAAAGTACGCATCTGCGACCTCCAAAAGGCCGAAGTGTTTTAAAGAAGGAAACGAATTACAAGACTTGCATCACAAAACGAATCTGATAAGAAAGCAATAGCACTGGATTTCGAAAATAATAAGCTAACCTAATATATCGACTAATGAAGTCTACTCCCGCAGACAGCTTTCACTCTTCACTTTCAAAATACATGTTTCAATAGTGGACATTCTGTTTTTGTACATACCCAGAGATAACTTCATGAAAAGCAGCAGATGAAGTTTGTTCTGTGTTGCATCATTTTATATCTTGTGAATTGCATAAAGTGATAAAACGTCTGACAAACTTCTGTGATAGTGCATGTGGACAGAACAAAAACTGGACTGTTTTACGATTTCTCCATTCTGTAGTTCATGATGCCAATGTCTAGTTTCTGTACAAATGGTGTTTCCCATTTGTGGGCACTCATACCTAGAGCGCGATAGAAATATGGCACTAATTAATAAGAAATATCCAGCTAAAACCCCAGACGACTGGGTGCATCATTTCAGAAGTGCACGAAGTTAGCCCTCTCTATTCCGTTTCATAGAAGTGGATCAACCAGTGATTCGTCAATGGACGAGTTATTTGACACCTCTTTACCGAAAAGTATACCCATTTAAAACAAGATCTGTGAGGGAAATTATAATATCTATGGAGCATCCACGAGACATGGAATACCGAGACACTTACATTGGCCACTGGGACAGAGCAGTTGTAAAAGATCCAAGAATATCATCATGCTTACCGGCGACATCTGTCATCAAGTTCACTCTTCCAGAGAGATTTTATGATGGCATGTGGACGAGTTATTTGAAATCATTCCTCCTTTGACAACATGCATGACATATTGTGTGCTGTCTTTCTAAATATGCTATGCTCCTCCTTTTTTCGTTTCAGGTTTACTCACAATACCTAAAGGAAAATTTGCCGATTTTCAAATCCTTTGGAGATTTTGTGGAACAGAAGGAAGATGCATGATTGATAGCATTCTGCACCATGGTTAGAGACACAAATAAAAACAGATAAACAATGGATGAAACTTGGTGATGTGCTAGAATGTTTAAGAATTCTCTATCTGGGGTTACAATACAAATGGTGTTTCCCATTATTTGGGTGACAAATGTGTATTTGCATTGTATTTATTTTATTTTACATAAATGAATCGGTTCTAATTTGTCAAATACATGCAGGTAAGATGCAAAGACATTACGCTTAACAGTATATATGCAACCATTTATAAATATGTAATTTTGTACACGTTACTGAAGGTTTAAATCTACACATTATATTATCTCAGAATGTGGAAAATATGACATTCCCTCTTTTTCCTGTGTACCCTTCAAATCTTAGGACGAAGAGAAAGCTGACAAGTTGTTTTCGATGTCGCTGCTTCCTGATTACAAAAACTCAACTGTGACGAAATATTGAACTTCAAATGTACGACTCTTCATTTATTATCGAAAATTATGCAAAACAATAATTCCACCATCTTACAGTCAGCATATTACATTCATGCATACTGTCTTCCAAATTATTAACACTTCTTATCAAATCCAAATACCTCAATTGCTTTATGCAAGCGCCACCCCCTTACTTAACTCCGTCACATATCCACCGCAACATTATCACCATTACCAAACAACATTTTGCAATCAAGTGACTCATCATATTCACAGAGGTTTATCCACGTGGCCATGTAATCAATTACATTTGTACAATTATGTATTTCGCGGATTATTAGTAAAACATCCCTTTTAGTTTTGTACTTTTCTAGATAACCATATCGGTACAGTTAATTCTTATTTTACGAATATGTTGTCAATTCATCTGTGTATTTGACAATTGTAATTAATTTTTTTTTTAACTCTTTTAATGTCATACCCTCATAATCCACTAAATACGCATTCCTGTTCTTACCTTAGGGTTATCAATAATCTTACCTCCGCACTTTGTGTTCTTCAATGTGTATTCGTTTTTCTGCTGAATATACTCAGCGCTTCAGGCAGTTCTTCGAGCTAATTTTGTTTCGTCCGGTAGTAATTAAAAAACTTGTCTTACCTTCAAATATTTCTTTATAACATTTAAAACCACTCACTTGTTTGCATTCAGAACCAAACAGATACATCCAATACCTGCGATGCACCGGCTTTCTCAATAACACATTCGCCTCAAGGGTGTAAACAATTTTTAAAAAAAAATCACATTGTTACACACACAAGTTGACGTATTTACTATTCAAGAAAAACTGAAGTTCTCGTGTGTGACACCATGAGGTGATCCTGCGAAACCACATCCCTTTATGCTGCAGCGGCAGAAACACATATGCACTCTTAGAAATTTCTGTAGATTTACGGAATCTTTTACGGAGATGTAGAGTTATTTTACGGAAAGGCACTTCGTAATGATGAATAACGGAAATAAGCTCCGTGAATATATAATGCAGAAGCTCTTCGTATTCTTATGGCTTTGACTTTCCCATCTTCAGAATTCAGATTGTGTATAATAGTAGTAGGTGAGTGGTAAACCATTCATGAAATGCCAATTTTTTGGATTATTTTACAAATTCCGCTACAGGACAAAACCTTCTTTATATACAGTGAAATACGCACACAACGAAAATAAAAATATATGTTCTTTACCTCGTTTCATAAACGGCATACAAAACCAAATCGCTAGTGCTCTCAAACGACTTGAAACTAAGAGAGGCGCGTTCGTCACTTTCGTGTAAAATCCATATTTACGAAATACAGTACCTCGTGTAAAGGTGTGGTAGGTGAGTGCACATATAGCACACAGATATCCAAAGACTATATAATGGTTGTCCCCACGGACGATCTGGATATCCAGTGACATCCAGGAATAACAAAGTTACATCCAAAAGACTGCCAAAAGATATCCAAATGTACGCCCAATATCTACACAAGGATATAGATATTGTGGATATCCTATAGACATCTTTAGGTTTCGACACTTACCATAAGTAATAGAAATTGGAGGTTTTGTAATATATAATAGATATCCAGGAAGTGGTACGAACTGATATATAATACAAGATATCCAACAGATATCCTGAAGAGATTCGCTCAGGACTTAGATGACTTTAAGATATTATGGATGTAATTGGGTTATCCAGNCCAACAGATATCCTGAAGAGATTCGCTCAGGACTTAGATGACTTTAAGATATTATGGATGTAATTGGGTTATCCAGTGGTTATCCTGTGCTATGTGGGTAGTTCCAGTTATTGAGTGTTAATTTGTCTATTCGTGTTTCAAACACACTACAGAACAAAATGTTTAAACTTTGTTTAATTTTTCTGTTAAACACAGTGAAGTACATTATGGAAAAATAACACTTTTTGTTATCACTGTTTGTAAAGCTGAAATAAATTAACATACTCACAAGCACTCTAACATGAATGTTGTGTGCACATTCATGATTATGCACGTGTCCCTTATTTATAACACCCATTCTGGTAAAAGTGTTATAGGTGAGTGGGTAAGGTGTTTGACTGATAATTTTTTCCCGTGTTTAAATCCCGCTACCGCACAAAATTGTTTAAACTTTTTTACAGTCACTTTTATACACAGTGAAACACCCACATAACGAAACTAAAACATTTTTTTGCTACTCCTTTTTATAAACAGCAGATTTAAAATTCAAACTTGCAAGTTTATGGACACTTTTCCTGAATTCACGGAAATTTATGTGAAATTTACGGGGAGTAAGTTATTGAAAATAACGAAGAGTCGGTAATTTCAGGTAGATGTCTGGATAATTTCTAACCGGTACTTTCCGTAATTTTACGGGCACTTTTTCTATGTGACTCCAGCCTTATTTCAGTCCACNGTCGGTAATTTCAGGTAGATGTCTGGATAATTTCTAACCGGTACTTTCCGTAATTTTACGGGCACTTTTTCTATGTGACTCCAGCCTTATTTCAGTCCACATAATCTTGGTCAAAATGCACGCACACTCACTCGTATTAATTTTTAAGATGATCTTCACTTGAGTGTGCATTGATTATCAAAACTTCTGCTTTAAGTAGAATTCAGTAATTTTATCAAAAGTGTAATATCTCGAAAACTATGTTTCCTACAACCATATTGGTGAAAATTTAACTCTTCCCCAATATATATACCTCTAAATAATTATGATTTTATTACATTAATAACGTTTGTTTTGTTTTGTGCTTGAATGCATGCCTTATCCTGCAAGTATGATTTATAGTTTTGCTGATCATTCATGACAATATCAACAAATTTTTCTAAATTTGGGATGGCCTCCTGCCAGCTTGCTGCCAATTGCCACCATCCCACTCTGTGAAAAATCTTATATCCTACCAGCTGCTTGATATGGGCGGGGAGCGAAGTACAGAATGAAACGAAGCCAGGCACACTTCCGTATTATAGCTTTGAGGCCACTGAAAATATCCACCAGTTGGTGGTTGTCGCCATCTACAAGCACCACATGTTGGTTGTGGTCCCCCACGGGAAACATACACAGAAGAGCCAAAAAAAATGGTTTTAGATGTGCGTATACTAATAACAGAGGTATGGAACCAATCAGAGTTACGCGATGCAGTCGGCAGCTAGATCGGTTACTGCTGCTACAATGGCAGGTTATCGAGATTTATGTGAGTTTGAACGTGGTGTATTAGTCGGCGCACGAGATATGGGACATTGCATCTCCGAAGTAGCGATAACATTTGGATGTTCGCATACGACCATTTCACGAGTGTACCGTGAATATCGGAAATCCGGTAAAACATCACATCTTCGACAACGCTGCGGCCGGAAAAAGATCGTGAAAGAACGGGAAAAACGACGACTGACGAGAACCATTAAACGTAACAGAAGTGCAACCCTTTCTCGAATTGGCGCAGATTGAATTTGTGGACTACCCTTCAGTATTCATGGTGTCAATTGCCTCCTGCATACCTTCAGACATTAGTTGAGTCTATGCCACCACGTCTTACGGCACTTCTGCGTGTTCGGGGGCCCTACACGATATAAGGCAGGTGTGCCAGTTTTTTTGGCTCTTCAGTGTATTTCCATGTTAGGATTAGTTTTGACCGATGGCAAAGTTCACCTACCTATGTGTGGGTGGGCAGGCGAGGAGATGTTTGCGTTTAAAAAACAAGTTCGCAAACATGTTGCTGAATAAAATTATGTCTGAAAATTTTTAGAATGTAAAATAAAATTTAAATAAAATTAAATTTATAAATTTTATTTATTATGTATCTGCGAATCGAAGATAACAGTTACAATTACCTAACCTGTGCTTCTCTTAGAGTACAGGTAAAATAATTACCCCAACACCAAATGAAATATTAGCTGATTTGCCAAGTCAAGAAGGGTAAATAAATTTTCATAAATTTACTTAATATATCCAAAGTCTAAAGCTTTAAATAATAATGCTAAAATTTTGCCTTTTTTATAACATTTACTAATTTTCTTAATTTTTAATGATAACAATTACGTGAAAGGATTGATGAGTTGTTGGGACTCCGCCCTGTGTTTTAATTGCTTGTCGAAAGAAGGTTCAACTTGTTCTCCGGTGTCCTCTGAGTACCTCGGTTGTCAGGATGGGGAAATTTTTAGTTGGAAATCCCTTTCGGGAGGTCTTGACGTGTTGGTCCCTACCCTTCACACAACGAAGTGGACCAATAAAGTGGTAGCAAGTTGCATGGTTATTCTGCTCGTGCAAACATTTTGTTTTGTTTTTAATACTTCCCCTTGTGCTGTNTTTTAATTGCTTGTCGAAAGAAGGTTCAACTTGTTCTCCGGTGTCCTCTGAGTACCTCGGTTGTCAGGATGGGGAACTTTTTAGTTGGAAATCCCTTTCGGAGGTCTTGACGTGTTGGTCCCTACCCTTCACACAAAGAAGTGGACCAATAAAGTGGTAGCAAGTTGCATGGTTATTCTGCTCGTGCAAATATTTTGTTCTGTTTTTAATACTTCCCCTCGTGCTGTGTGCTCCTGTTGGTGAATTTGAGTTTCATGTTAAGTGGTGTTTAAGTTAACTGTGCTATTGTAATAAATATTGATGTTCTTAATTTCATTTTGTGATCATTATTATTGGTTGAACATGCTCGGTACTATTGTACCAGAGTGGCTTCTTAAGGACGAACTCTCCTACTAATTAAAACTGTGGGGCATATAGCCCGCTGAAGCGGTTATCGCTGAATTGTGCAAAGCGTTTCGTACTGCTTTTCAGGCAGGTATACCCCAAATGTGAAGAACAACATAAATAACCTAGATGTCAATTCAGAGTAAAACTCGTGTGCCTCCATTGTTTGACCTTATTGAGCATGTTGAAAATTTGGATAATGACCATAGTAATTTATCTTATCTAGGATAAAACACAGTCATGCACACTTCGATAGGCATGCTAGGAATTTGTTGAATTTGTCTCGTGAAGCCCTTTCTGACTCACATGTGGCATTGTTAAAGACTGTTGTTGAACAAGTGACTTGCATTGAGTGATATGGTAATTCAAGCTGAAAGTAATTGGCATGTGAATACTACCACACACGACGACAGCGCCAGGTCATGCTTTATGATCAATTTAGTAATTTTACCCTTGCTACCCCTTCCATATCCATTGTCCAAAATCCAACAATTAATTCTGCTAACATAGTTACCAGCCAAACCTTTTGTACAGTGAGTCCTCGACTTACTTCTTCTGTCGCTTCCTTGCAAATTACAAATGTTTCGACCCTCTTCTAATTCTGTGTGTGTACCTAGAATGATTATGATTTCAGCTGTTTACCCTAGTGTTTACTTAGTACCCTCGCCTGTTTTTGGGGGGAAAAAATGTCATCCTTTTAAGGGGATGCATAAAAATTTCTCTGTCACTGATTGTGTTGATGTACCCAATTTTTTTGGAATTCTTTAAATGTTGATCCATTTGCATTAAAGCAATTCTGTACTCAAAACTCAGTNGATGTACCCAATTTTTTTGGAATTCTTTAAATGTTGATCCATTTGCATTAAAGCAATTCTGTACTCAAAACTCAGTTTTTGGTGGTAATTTTCCCTTTTACTTAGTACTGCTTAAGTGAACGTACTCAGCTTGACATTGTCCAGTGTTTTTCTATGCATATCATCAGAGCATTTTGCACATTTTTGTTCTCTCAGGGCTTTTGACTGAGTTGCATTTGAAACATTTCAACTTTTTACAAAGTTCTCATGAACCGCTATCAGTTTACACGTAAGAAGCTTCAAGGAAACGGATGTGTTGCTTAGGTTGTCTCTCCCTGAACAAGAAGTTGGACATAATATTTTGGAGGGACTTGCACATCAAGATAGCACACATCTTGTGTTCCATGAAAACCAACAAATTTTGCCGGTTTAGATATAATGTGCATTCATTATCAGAATATATATGTTATGGTAATAAGAGGTCCGTAAACTCTGATTATATACTTATACAAAATGAACATGTTTCATAAATGCCAGCCTGACAAATCATGTTCATTTTCGGTACATGACAAGTTTCATGGACCTAAGATAACTGATGATTCAAAAGATCAAGGTAAAGATAAGGATAAATAAGTGAAACCTGATGATATTGGAAAACAACCTTTCGGCACGTAGCCATGTAAGCTAATAATTTTAAGTCAGCAGCCATCCTCGCGCTTACTGTAAGTTCTATGACGCTTCAAACGATGCCCACAATTCACCTAGAGTGGGAATTTGTCATCCATTTCTGCAATTGTTTGGACTATCTGAGTCTCACATAAAGCACCAGCAATATAGTCCTTTGAGCGTGTAACGTGTCCATTTTTCTAATGTTTTTTGGCAATCCCTCAGATGGGATTGAGTTTAGGTTCATTGTGTGTTAGTGCACTTGCCGATTCTGGTTCGGCGTGTAATGTGATTTCAGGTAAACTTTTTGAAAAAAATGCACGTTCAAATTCTCTTTTGCATATTTATTGTTGTGCTTTGTTAAAAATAAGATTTTCACAATTTACCTACATGGTAAAATGTCTTGTTGCAAATAAGATAACTTTGGATTTTATTAAAAGGGAAGACATCATCAAGAAGACTGGTCTTGTTTTAGATATACAAGAGCATTATATATATANTTGGATTTTATTAAAAGGGAAGACATCATCAAGAAGACTGGTCTTGTTTTAGATATACAAGAGCATTATATATATAAATATTTTTTTAATGTTCTCCAATAATACCTTTTATACGCAGTAATGTCAGTATCACTATCAGTGAGATAATGGTAAAATGTGGAAAGAATAATTTATTAAACCCTTTTTCCATTTGCCTAGCAAGGTCGGAGCAATATTCAGCGTATTTTTATGAGTTCCCTAAGTTATTGTCTTAAGAGTTAGACCTCACCAAACTGCTGGAATATGAAATGAAATTGCACCATAAGGAAACTGTTAAAAGCGGTTGTATCGTTTAGCCCCTCCCAAGATGGAGCTGTAGGACTCCAAGTGCAATTCCTGATAGATAAAGGAGTTATTGAACAGTCTACCTCCTAATACGCGAGCCCAACGTTACTTGTGCCTAAACAAAATAGAAAACAACGCATGATCATAGATTAACGCAAATTGAATAAGAAAATTGATATTGAATAAGACCCAATGCCTTATTTGCATTCGGCATTTCAAAGGTTCAGTAAAGCAAACACATTTTCGACCATCATTGACTTAATAGCAGCCTACCATCAGATACCAAAGGCAAGGAATCCCAACCTATAACTACTTTNTTTTCGACCATCATTGACTTAATAGCAGCCTACCATCAGATACCAAAGGCAAGGAATCCCAACCTATAACTACTTTTTTTGTTCTATGGAACCTCTTTATCACTATACTCGTGTGCCTTTTGGTCTGGCCACGGGAGCACAAGTCCTCACTAGATTTCTGGACCATATATTTCATGCTATCAAATTTTAATTTCGGTACAATTATTTGGATGACCCGGTGGTTTATTCTGAAAACTTTAGCAACATTTATACTATTTAGATGAAGTATTTTAACGTTTGCTAAATACTGGTTTGACCGTTAATCCAGCCAAGGTAAAATTTGCAGTGCTTTAAATTTATTTTCTGGCATCCAAAATTTCGAGTCAATTATTTCCATAGACCCGCAAAGGACCAGTGGATTTACATAGGCCCACAAAGGACCAGAGCAGCCAGAAATTTTCCCCAGCCTAGAGGCATTAAGGTACCCATGCCAGTTTCTTNATAGGCCCACAAAGGACCAGAGCAGCCAGAAATTTTCCCCAGCCTAGAGGCATTAAGGTACCCATGCCAGTTTCTTGGGTATAATCCAATTTTTGGCAAATTTATTCCAAATCTAGCAGAGAAGCCTTAACCTCACAAAAAGTTACGTAAAAAAATTAGCTAAATCAGAATGAGGTGCAGACCAACAAATTAATTTGAAACTTTGTAAAAGGATGTTGCAAATCTACTAGTCCTTCGCATGCCGGACTTTTCCAAACAGTTCATTGTGCAGACCGATGCCTCGAGCCTGGTTGTTCAGGGCAGTGCTTGCGCATCGTGGACCTTGACTCCTTAAGAGATAAAATTGTCTTCTAACTACGAGTAATAGCATTTGGCTTCGATAAGTTTCTGTTAATANTGCAGACCAACAAATTAATTTGAAACTTTGTAAAAGGATGTTGCAAATCTACTAGTCCTTCGCATGCCGGACTTTTCCAAACAGTTCATTGTGCAGACCGATGCCTCGAGCCTGGTTGTTCAGGGCAGTGCTTGCGCATCGTGGGCCTTGACTCCTTAAGAGATAAAATTGTCTTCTAACTACGAGTAATAGCATTTGGCTTCGATAAGTTTCTGTTAATANCCTTGACTCCTTAAGAGATAAAATTGTCTTCTAACTACGAGTAATAGCATTTGGCTTCGATAAGTTTCTGTTAATATCTTGAGCACGCGAAATTTCTTTTGTAAACGGATAATCAAGCTTTGTCTTGGCTGGAGGACATCCACGGCAATTAGGACAGATAAGTATTGGCTCCAGATGGCATTTAATTATGTTCGTCAATAATGCTATATCTTCTAAACTCTGCAATTAATTCTAACTTTACAGTGAATACCGGCAGTATATATTGCAATTACAAATGTGTCTCTACAAAGTCTCTTTTGTCCCCCATTTTTTGAGATGGCATTACATGAAAAAATATAATTTATTTATTTTATATATCTGAAAAAGAACAGATTAGCACCAAATTTGTCAAACAAGTACTACAACTGCAGGCCACGTAAACTGATATGTTTTGAGGGTGTCAAACATTATCAAAATGGCGTCAATATAGGCCTAAACATGTTAGCTTAGTATGCTATATCTACAAAACTGTATAACAAAAATCAACTTAATTTGAATGCTATCAGTATTCGTACAACAATCAAATGTGTATATATAGAGCGTCATTTAATGCCATATCTCCGTAAACAACCATATTATTCCTACCAAAGTTGGCGAAGAATATTTACTATAGTAGCCGATGTATATCAAGAGGGCCAGGCACTTATTTTTAGAATGGCAACTGTATAATATTAATATTTTAGCTTAGTAAGCTATATTTATAAAAGTATGTTACCTATTATAAATTTGTATACTGGCAGTAACTGTAACAATTATCATATGTGTTAGTACATACAATTTCGTCCTCCATTTATGAAGATATTCACATGAAAAACGTAGGTTTGATTCCATATCTCGAGAATTAATTAACTGAACACAAACGAAATTACACGCAATTAGTGCTACAGTAATGCTTGAAGACTTACATATTTTAGTTGTGGGCAATTTAAAATTTGAATAAATAAAATTAATTTTGATTACCATTTTAAAGGTATTAAACAATTCAGTAAAATTCAACCAATCTTTTTACGCTAACGGTACAGTCATTTGAAGTAACTTTGTGCCAATTCAGGATATCCTGCACCACATATTACCATTTAAAATCAACGCTCTACATCTCTCACTTTGATGTTAAACTTTCTAATTAACATNATCCTGCACCACATATTACCATTTAAAATCAACGCTCTACATCTCTCACTTTGATGTTAAACTTTCTAATTAACATTTTTATTTATAAACATCAGAGTTACATGCACAGAATCTTCGGACCTTTTCGTGAAGTCATGTTACGCAGGTGGTTCAAAGTTGTCCCTGCTTATGCAAAATTACCCCAAATTATGGTATTTATTAGAATAATCAGTAATGCGTAGAGAGAACCCTCTTTTTTAAATTATAGGAGAATACTGCCAGGGGAGGAAATTGAAAATTTGGAATCTTTCAACTAAAGCCCAACAAATTTTATAAACCATTATTAATTTATAAGGCATTGTAAACTTTCACGATATAAATGGTGTCAGACACTGATTTTTAAGATGGCAGCTATANTGGTGTCAGACACTGATTTTTAAGATGGCAGCTATATAAATAATTAAGTAATGTTTGTCGTATATATTAAATTATTTTACCTTATTGAACCAAAGATCGTATGCTGACAGTATCATTAAAAGCATCGTATACGCAACCTTTTTTAGGTAATTTTGTATGATGGTACCAAATAATAAAATAAAATTTTTATGCAATGTCTCGGGAACCAACTTGTGACGCACTTAGGTGATTTTTTTTCTTAGGACATCACTATACTTTTTTTTAAATTGCTATTAATGAGCAAATGCATTTATTACAGGGAATTATAACATGCAAAAATAACTTTTTACCAGGAATTTTCTCTGGATTGGAATACTTCTATGGAACTTTGTAGCTCTGCCAGCCAAGACTGTTCACAGCCTCAGCAGATATCCCAGGACCCAGACAGTGTTCCAGACACGTTTTCTCTCCACCTTGCCTTTCTGGGCGCTTAGTGTCACATCCTATGCATTCCACCGACCCCGATAACAGCTCTCTGGACAGTCTCTTCGTTCTCCCAGGCAAGGCTTAACCCGCCATTCTACTATATAGCGCCGCTTGCAGAATTGATTATTCTTTTTGCGAGAGACCCGCAGATGCATCTTACGTCCAGTCTTCACTTCCTCTTTTCCCCTGACCAGCCAAAATTTTCGTATTTTCTCGTCTATGTCCCATCTAGCGGTGACAGTAATAGTTAAATGTGTCCCCATCTATGCCTTAGAGCAGTGGTACTCAGACTTTTATTTAGGGAGCCATATTAAGAAAAACGAAGACCACCGCGGGCCGCACTTACGACAGTTGACATAATACTATTTGTGAACTAAAAGTAGGTATGTAATTCGATGAAATTAAAAATTCAGAGTGTCGTGTATCATCTTGCAAGTCGTTTGTTTATTCGTTCGATACGGTGATGGCGGGCGGAGGTAGTAAATCAAAAATATGTACAGAAGNATCCTGCACCACATATTACAATTTAAAATCAACGCTCTACATCTCTCACTTTGATGTTAAACTTTCTAATTAACAGTTTTATTTATAAACAACAGAGTTACATGCACAGAATCTTCGGACCTTTTCGTGAAGTCATGTTACGCAGGTGGTTCAAAGTTGTCCCTGCTTATGCAAAATTACCCCAAATTATGGTATTTATTAGAATAATCAGTAATGCGTAGAGAGAACCCTCTTTTTTTAAATTATAGGAGAATACTGCCAGGGGAGGAAATTGAAAATTTGGAATCTTTCAACTAAAGCCCAACAAATTTTATAAACCATTATTAATTTATAAGACATTGTAAACTTTCACGATATAAGTGGTGTCAGACACTGATTTTTAAGATGGCAGCTAAANCGATATAAATGGTGTCAGACACTGATTTTTAAGATGGCAGCTATATAAATAATTAAGTAATGTTTGTCGTATATATTAAATTATTTTACCTTATTGAACCAAAGATCGTATGCTGACAGTATCATTAAAAGCATCGTATACGCAACCTTTTTTAGGGAATTTTGTATGATAGTACCAAATAATAAAATAAAATGTTTATGCAATGTCTCGGGAACCAACTTGTGACGCACTTAGGTGATTTTTTTTCTTAGGACATCACTATACTTTTTTTTAAATTGCTATTAATGAGCAAATGCATTTATTACAGGGAATTATAACATGCAAAAATAACTTTTTACCAGGAATTTTCTCTGGATTGGAATACTTCTATGGAACTTTGTAGCTCTGCCAGCCAAGACTGTTCACAGCCTCAGCAGATATCCCAGGACCCAGACAGTGTTCCAGACACGTTTTCTCTCCACCTTGCCTTTCTGGGCGCTTAGTGTCACATCCCATGCATTCCACCGACCCCGATAACAGCTCTCTGGACAGTCTCGTCGTTCTCCCAGGCAAGGCTTAACCCGCCATTCTACTATATAGCGCCGCTTGCAGAATTGATTATTCTTTTTGCGAGAGACCCGCAGATGCATCTTACGTCCAGTCTTCACTTCCTCTTTTCCCCTGACCAGCCAAAATTTTCGTATTTTCTCGTCTATGTCCCATCTAGCGGTGACAGTAATAGTTAAATGTGTCCCCATCTATGCCTTAGAGCAGTGGTACTCAGACTTTTATTTAGGGGGCCATATTAAGAAAAACGAAGACCGCCGCGGGCCGCACTTACGACAGTTGACATAATACTATTTGTGAACTAAAAGTAGGTATGTAATTCGATGAAATTTTAAATTCAGAGTGTCGTGTATCATCTTGCAAGTCGTTTGTTTATTCGTTCGATACGGTGATGGTGGGCGGAGGTAGTAAATCAAAAATATGTACAGAAGTCGCCTGACTTATAAACTAACAAAAAATGTCGTCTAGTTTCATCAATAAATTCGTATTACGTATTGCTTTTTTATTTTTGTAACAGANATAAACTAACAAAAAATGTCGTCTAGTTTCATCAATAAATTCGTATTACGTATTGCTTTTTTATTTTTGTAACAGACACCCTAAAAATAAGAATTTGGTAAATTGTATCTACTGACGCCGACGAGCGCGGACCAGAAAGAATGGGCCCGCGAGCCCCACGTGTTCCGCGGGCCGCAGTTTGATAACCCCTACCTTAGAGGTACCCCCAGCGTCATCAAGTGGTCAACTCCTTCACTACACCTTGTTCCCCTTCCACTCTATTAACAAGCAGCCGCCATTTTGCTCACTCTCTGTAAGTCTCTGGTGCGGGGAGATTTTACCAATTTTGCCATAGAAAGGAAAGCTACCGGAGTCAATATGTAATTGGCTTAAACTATTTACTTTTAGTTACGTTTCGTTTCTTAGTGGGTGCGAAAGTCAGCCGCCTACGATGTCCTTCAAGGATACTCCCATGTAAAGGTAAGTGACTCGCTTCGTTTTTCTCAAGCCCTTCTACGTCTCTAATGGCATCGCTAACGACGAGACGTTAACTCCAATTACCTACCTACCTCAAGCCCTTTCCCTCTACACCCCTTTCGGTGTTTAGTACAATTAATTAATGCAGTTTGATTTTTGTCGAAATATGTCCAAGGATTCCATCGTTCTAATGAGTCCACTATGATCCGAGGGATCCACCACATCGTGGAATTACTGAGTTGTGTCCTACGACACTCTTTGGTCAAAATGTATTAATTTCAGCCAGTTTATCAATATTAATAGCATCTCCCAGATTCTTCGATTTTAAGCAACCACAATCATGCTTCAGCGTCGTTTAAAGAAAAAAATGTATTTAAATTACAATAATAAAGATTTACGATTTCAAAAGCAATATAATAGAGAATATTTAGCCAAATAACCACAAGGACTAACGATAAATTGGTACTTATTTCTCTTTCATATGTTCAACAACATTTTTGACTAATGTATCATTAATGCATAATTGTAGTTAACTCTTAGGCAGACCGGTCAACTTATTAAGAAAATAAATTTGACATAAGTCTATTTTTTATAATATTATAGAACCATTCTGTAAGAGGCCAAAAATTAAATTTAATTTGGTAGATAAATATTGAGCACTTGCTGGCAATAAAGAATTCACCATTTTCAATTATTTCTCAAGGATTTTATTATTGCATTTTATTGATTTTGGACACAAGAAAGATGTACTGAGGTACGCAAATTTTGTATGTAGAAATTCCACAAATATAATTTATTGTTTTCCTGAAATAAGCCTTGTTGTTATTACCCGCCAGAAGGGATCCCAAGACACTGAAGAAGCAGGTGGGCCTAATTTCACTATCATGCACTTTGATTACAGATTAGTTTAAACCATCGAGTTCACTTGATTCTTCCTGTACGTGAAACAANTTTCACTATCATGCACTTTGATTACAGATTAGTTTAAACCATCGAGTTCACTTGATTCTTCCTGTACGTGAAACAGGCTGAAATTTAACAAAAGGAGTATTAGTTGTTCGCCAACAAAACACATCCTCCTTTTTTAAAAGAGCACCAAAATGGAAATGTGTTGCCGTAACAGCTCGTATGGCAGCACGGTGATTGGTAAAAATAAAAAATAAAACAGAAACATGGTGGATTTCCGAAAGGTCAGAACACTTCCAAGCGTGGGCAAAACACACACACTAAATCAAATAAGGATGCCTCCGGAAGAACAAACGAAAGAAAACGCGAAAGAGGAACTACCTATTAAACTATCTCACAATTCCTTACATAAATTAAATTTAATATTGCACCGAAATTATNCATAAATTAAATTTAATATTGCACCGAAATTATATGTCCAAAAAAATTAAAAATAATCTAATTTCCCAACGGAAACAAGTATATTTACACACCATTTCAATTTTTTGTACGAATACTGTATCATTCGGAATTTAATCAATAACACAAATTATCTACAAATACTGCCATTATTTTTTTGATCTANTTTCACTATCATGCACTTTGATTACAGATTAGTTTAAACCATCGAGTTCACTTGATTCTTCCTGTACGTGAAACAAGCTGAAATTTAACAAAAGGAGTATTAGTTGTTGGCCAACAAAACACATCCTCCTTTTTTAAAAGAGCACTAAAATGGAAATGTGTTGCCGTAACAGCTCGTATGGCAGCACGGTGATTGGTAAAAATAAAAAAAAAACAGAAACATGGTGGATTTCCGAAAGGTCAGAACACTTCCAAGCGTGGGCAAAACACACACACTAAATCAAATAAGGATGCCTCCGGAAGAACAAACGAAAGAAAACGCGAAAGAGGAACTACCTATTAAACTATCTCACAATTCCTTATATAAATTAAATTTAATATTGCACCGAAATTATATGTCCAAAAAAATTAAAAATAATCTAATTTCCCAACGGAAACAAGTATATTTACACACCATTTCAATTTTTTATACGAATACTGTATCATTCGGAATTTAATCAATAACACAAATTATCTACAAATACTGCCATTATTTTTTTGATCTANTACGAATACTGTATCATTCGGAATTTAATCAATAACACAAATTATCTACAAATACTGCCATTATTTTTTTGATCTAGAAGTATTCAATTACGAGAAAACAAGATACCCCATGAAGACTATGGCGAGTGGGTCATCAGTCCACTGCCGAAACTGAGTCACAGCTTAACAAATAAATAACTAATAAGGATAAACAAAACCATAACAAAAATAGTGGGAATAAGTGGGGAACATTCCCGAAACAACGTAAGGTCAAATGTTATAGTTAGTGCCTGCAGGTACCCTCACATTACGAGACACGACTATGTTGAAAGCTAATGATGGAATTTCTTCAAGTTTAAGATGTGTGCGCGCATTACACATACTCCCATTTCAGAATCAGCGATACACGCTGTCACAGGGGTTAAAAACTGTTGGATCCGGTACGGACCAGCCAAACGAAACGATAATTTCGCCATCCTTTTGTTAACTGCGTTGCTAGTGGGGCAAATTTTCAACAAGACTAAATCTCCAATCTTGAAAGGATTCTGTTTATTTTGTGTGTTATATCTTGCTCTGGTCTGCTCATGTGCAGCCTTTAAATTCCTGAGGGCATATGCCCAACTACTCCCATGTTTACCACGTCTTCAGGAAGCAAGTCACTAAATTGCCACAAGTTCGGACAGAAGGTAGGTAGGAAAATTGGTGATAATTAATTGGAAAGGAGCCTACTTGTAATATCCATGTCGAACATAGGTAAATTACATGTGGAGCTAAGACAAACTTCGGCCCAGTTGGTTATCCTTCACATGGAAAGCAATCAAAACTGAATGGAGGTTTCTGTTGAAATCTTCCGCTTGCGATGTTAGAGGATAATATGGTGACTCAGTGATATTTCTGTTTCAAAACGAAAAACATCTGAAAGGTTTATAAGTGAATTGTGAAGAATTGTCAAAAACTATGGAGGGCAGCTCACCGATATGTTGGGAAACGTGAGCCTGAAGGGCACGTATTGTTGAGAGAGAATCAGCTTTCCTTAGAAGAAACAAACACATGAAATATGGAAAAGGCATCAACAGNGGGCACGTATTGTTGAGAGAGAATCAGCTTTCCTTAGAAGAAACAAACACATGAAATATGGAAAAGGCATCAACAGATTCTAACAGAATGATGTTACCTGACTTAATCCTGAGAATGGGTCCCACGAAACCAATAAACAATTTCTTGATTGACTTTTCAGCAAATTCAGAAGCCAGAAAATCCAAAAGGTGGNTTTTCAGCAAATTCAGAAGCCAGAAAATCAAAAAGGTTGATTTATAGCAGGTTTAAAAATAGCAAAAAATAAACAAGTTTTGCCTATCTTCAATCTCGTCTTTCATACTCTTCCAAATAAAGTGTTCCTGATGACCAGAATGGTTTTGTAAGTGCCAAGGTGTCCCTATACTGGTAAAGAATGGAAATATTAAAAAAAAACATGGGTCTGCAAGACAATACGTTTCAGGTTATTCCTGGTTTTACAATAGACACCCTTGGACAAAGAANAAAAAAAACATGGGTCTGCAAGACAATACGTTTCAGGTTATTCCTGGTTTTACAATAGACACCCTTGGACAAAGAATATGGTTTTTGTTCGACACCTGAGATTAAATTTGATATAATCTGTTTTAGCTCTAAATCTAGTTCTTGGTAACTTTAAAGGTTTTCATAAGCTTACGGGAATTCGGCCAAAAGATTATAATTTGGAAAAGTTTCAGTTATATCAGATGTGTGAGCGCTCTTCGGAAATAACATTCTGTGTTCCCCTGATATGTTGAATCTTAAAATTTAGTGATGAGATTCGCATTACCCACCCCCTATGTTACCCAATGTCGAAGAAGGAACTTAAAACCATGACAAAGCATGATTATCAGTTTCCAAAAGAAATTCCTCAGTTTTGAGATACTGGCGGAACTTTACAATACCTATGCCACTTCCAAACACTGTAGTTCGTAGATGGTCGACGACATTCACTCTTTAGTAGTAAGCGTTCTTGACACAAAAACTGTCACACACTGTCAACTTTCGCCGCAAAGACTGCCCCTATAGCCTGACACTAGGCATCTATTGCGAACTAAACTGTTTTGAGAAATCTGCCATACGAAGCACAGGAGGATTTATTATGTAATGCATTTTGCTGTTCCAAACCCCACTCAAATTTGACAGAATTTTTCCGTGGCTGATTTATAGGTACAGCCTTTTATAAAATGTCCGCTACGAATTTTCAAAAAAATTTAAAAATTTCAGCTGGGGAAATATCGAATAGCTCTTGTACTTTCAGTGTCAATAACTATGCCTTAAGAGACAACTGTATGGCCAAGGAGAGAAACTTCTGGGACAGCAAATTTAATTTTGGCTGTGTTGACAGTCAAGCCAGCCTTTTCTCTTCTACGCAGTACTCCTTTTAAATATTAAAGATGTAGGCAAAACTTATAGAATAAACTACTAAGTCATCTAAATAATTGTACACAAATTGGAATTTTATATCATGGAACGTTCTGTCCAGTAATATGGTGAGAACATATGCTACCATGGTCAAACCAAAAAGCACACGAGTGAATTGGTAAAGCATTCAAGGAATGCAAAAACTGGCAATGGACTAGGGTTCATTAGTTAATAGTATTTGATGATAAGGTTCATTAAAATCGAAGGTGGTGAAGACTTTTGTTTTACTAAAACAATTTAAAGTTGAATGTAGGCCAAAGATTTATTTAATTATTTTTACTAAGCTTCAATAATATACCACCACACATTGCTTCCCATTCGGTTTTGGGACAAGGAAATCCGGACTGGCATATTGTGAAGTGGAATGCTCAATTACTTCTTTGTTTAGAAAGTCCTGTACTAGAAGTCTTGAAAGCTCCATCTTGAGAGGCACCAAATTATATGGCTGACACTTAATTGGCTCTTTATCAAGCAACTTTATTTCGTATTCCAAAAGCTTAGTCAGACCAAGTTTTGAAGTAAAGACTTAAGGTAAAGTCCCAGAAATGCTGATTATCATATTATTTCAGAGAAAAATACCCTAATATGTTAACAGGTTGGTCATCATTAATTTCAACCTTAACTTCGTTAGCAGAATTATTAACACCAGACATTTTACATATAAGTGATATTTTTTTTGTCAGAAGCAAACCTGAAGTAAATGTGAGTTTCTTGAATATCCAAAATGAGACACCAATTTCTCATCAAGTCATCTACCAAAATAAAATCTAGGCTCAAAATTATCCGCCACAAAATATTTAACCTTTCAAATAAGTTGGGTAATCTATGTTTTTACAGTGGCGCGAACGGAAATAGGTAACATTCAAAATATATGTCTTCAGCTGACTTTCGCAATTTTAATATCTATAGTTCCTTGAACAATTTACCTGAGATGATGCTACATGCATAACCTAAATCAACCAGTGTATTAATAGAAAGAGGACCCTAAACCACTTCAACACGTGGAGTGCTAGGTTGTTGAATTGTCACAACATTGGGAAAGTAAACGCAAAGAACATCGAACTTACTGGAATCACTAGGGCACTCAAGCCAAGCAAACAATTGTTAAAACAAGTGACAAATAGCCCCAGACTGTTGAATGTGAGCCACATAATCTGCATCTTCATGATAGCAGCCTACACGAAGATTACCGCTCACTTGTTCTTCTCGCAGTTCGCGTATTTTTATTTTTATTGCTTACAGTGGGCAGCAATGTGTACTCCTTTCTTACAAAAAATGCGTATGAATCTCTTGTGTTGCTGTCAGTTGATAGTACTTTTTTTGTAATCTTTATAATTTCCAGTATTGTCAGACCGGTCCTTAGTGTCTGATTTGCCGTATACAAATTATGTACGTATTAGTAGTTTTGTCACATTCACTTTTACAGTACTTGGGTTTACCACAATTTGGAGAAGGCTTTTTACACCTTTCATCATCACCCTATAAACATCTTATCATATCTATTAAAATTAGTTGGTGTCTCATGTAAGACCAAACGAGTGCGCTCGTGGGGAGCGAGTCCCTCCAAGATATTTTCTACGACATACTTTTCTGGGAAGTTAAACCTTAAAACAAGAGCTACATTTATGCTATTAATATAAACATTANATTTTCTACGACATACTTTTCTGGGAAGTTAAACCTTAAAACAAGAGCTACATTTATGCTATTAATATAAACATTAATGTTGTATTTTTTAACGCGATTTTGTTAAAAGGCCTGAGAGAACAAAGACATGCATGATATTTTCATGGTATTCATCGATAATCATATGCCAGGGTATGGCAAGTTGAATTGCGTCACTTAATGGCCCCTGACTAAAGAGGTAAATAGCAGTTAATAACAGTGATTCTGCAGTAGTATTACACTGGTGCAGTCTGCCAATCGTTTTCAAAAACTCAATAAATTTGAAGACATGCAAACCATCAGTAATAGGAAATTCTTTTAACATTCGCTCAAGGAAATGCGAGATCTTTTCAAAAACAGGTGAAGTTACAGAGCGCTCAATAAGGTAAACAGCAGTTGGCGTACTTACCTGTGGCTCAAATAGATAAGTAAGTTCAGGACCAAACATCTGAGCACCAGAAAACAAACACTCCTCCAGAACCAGCGTCAGTAGTAGTGGGAGTACTTAATACACTGAAGGTGTGGTTGCTCACAAGATTAGGGATGCTAGGTACTGGGGTTAGGACACCACAGGTAGATGGTCCAGCATTGGTAAAACTAGTCAATTGTTCTGCTAGACGCGAAGAGTGAGTTTCATACTTAATTTTAATGACCAACCGCAAATAGCTTCTGGCTTTACTAACAGTATCACAAAAATGTTTTTACATGTTTAAGGGCATTTTCCAGAGAAGCTACTTGACTCTCAGAAAGGTCGCCACGACAAACACTGAATAACATTGTGGCACACCTTTCCAGGTATGCCAGTCTATGTCTCACACAACGAAGAAACACGTTCCTTTGCTCATCTCTCATTTTATCCAAAAGTTCAATCAAACTACACAATTTTTATGCACAATAATCGTATTCAGCATTCATATCTACGTAGGTTAAATTTGCAACATTAAGAATTTTATCTGCCTGAAGGGCAGTGCGTAATGATTTTGGCAATTCTGTCACTGTTGCATTAGCGGGCTGCACAACACGCACAACCCGCAAATTAAGCTCATATACGAATTAATTTTTTAAAAGATACTAGAACATTGGTAGCCGGAATGATTGAAAATTANATTTTCTACGACATACTTTTCTGGGAAGTTAAACCTTAAAACAAGAGCTACATTTATGCTATTAATATAAACATTTATGTTGTATTTTTTAACGCGATTTTGTTAAAAGGCCTGAGAGAACAAAGACATGCATGATATTTTCATGGTATTCATCGATAATCATATGCCAGGGTATGGCAAGTTGAATTGCGTCACTTAATGGCCCCTGACTAAAGAGGTAAATAACAGTTAATGACAGTGATTCTGCAGTAGTATTACACTGGTGCAGTCTGCCAATCGTTTTCAAAAACTCAATAAATTTGAAGACATGCAAACCATCAGTAATAGGAAATTCTTTTAACATTCGCTCAAGGAAATGCGAGATCTTTTCAAAAACAGGTGAAGTTACAGAGCGCTCAATAAGGTAAACAGCAGTTGGCGTACTTACCTGTGGCTCAAATAGATAAGTAAGTTCAGGACCAAACATCTGAGCACCAGAAAACAAACACTCCTCCAGAACCAGCGTCAGTAGTAGTGGGAGTACTTAATACACTGAAGGTGTGGTTGCTCACAAGATTAGGGATGCTAGGTACTGGGGTTAGGACACCACAGGTAGATGGTCCAGCATTGGTAAAACTAGTCAATTGTTCTGCTAGACGCGAAGAGTGAGTTTCATACTTAATTTTAATGACCAACCGCAAATAGCTTCTGGCTTTACTAACAGTATCACAAAAATGTTTTTACATGTTTAAGGGCATTTTCCAGAGAAGCTACTTGGCTCTCAGAAAGGTCGCCACGACAAACACTCAATAACATTGTGGCACACCTTTCCAGGTATGCCAGTCTATGTCTTACACAACGAAGAAACACGTTCCTTTGCTCATCTCTCATTTTATCCAAAAGTTCAATCAAACTACACAATTTTTATGCACAATAATCGTATTCAGCATTCATATCTACGTAGGTTAAATTTGCCACATTAAGAATTTTATCTGCCTGAAGGGCAGTGCGTAATGATTTGGGCAATTCTGTCACTGTTGCATTAGCGGGCTGCACAACACGCACAATCCGCAAATTAAGCTCATATACGAATTAATTTTTTAAAAGATACTAGAACATTGGTAGCCGGAATGATTTAAAATTAACACAATCATCTCGCTAAATACAGTACTTGGCAAAACAGAAAAATAAGTAACATAGCCTAGGACAGAACACAAATATTTACCCTAGCAAATTTTACTGTAATTTATCTATGGTCACCAACCAGAGTAGCTGGCACGAGGTTGGAACAAAAATATATAACATAAAGAGGACCACGCGAGCAGAAAACCACACCAAATGTTACCAAAATATTGATCAACTTCCTAGCCGCAGGGCTGGGACGCGAATCATAAGCCCAAAAAGGTACACACAACTCNTTACCAAAATATTGATCAACTTCCTAGCCGCAGGGCTGGGACGCGAATCATAAGCCCAAAAAGGTACACACAACTCAAGCGATTTCAACCTTGATCCCAGAAGGCGCCCTAAGGAAGCACCGAAACCAAATTCCACTACGTGTACAATTATCTTTAAAAGATAAGAGTCGAGTACGAAAGGCAGAGCTCCAAATATTATTGCTCTCTTTCCAAATTATTAAAAAGAGAAAATCAAACATGCAATGCAGATTTTCTTCAATTAAAATTTTATCACTTAACCTNCTTTCCAAATTATTAAAAAGAGAAAATCAAACATGCAATGCAGATTTTCTTCAATTAAAATTTTATCACTTAACCTTCAATCAAAGTTGTCACCAACAGCAAGTGATACGCTGTTTAAAAAAAAGGCACATTAGAACAGGTCAATTGTTATAAAATAAATCATTACCTAAGGTCACATCTGTTACAAAATTCCCTTTGGAATACAATATGCATATTATTTAACAGATATTAACATTAATTATGGATACTAAAAGGAAATATTAAAAAAATTATTTTGCATGTTTTAAGGTTTACTTCAATGACAATGGCCCATTTATGAAAAAGCCCAGCCGAAAAAGTTTACTGAATGTTGAATATTTAAAATTCACTTAATTTAGAACATTCACCATGCTTGAAGAAATATTCAAGTATTGTATGTTTTCATGAGAGTTGTAGTGCAGCAAGCAGATCAACATCTATAAAAAAAACTCTGCTAAAATTGCTTCAAGATACCTGACTGGGTACTTGTACAGTGAGTGGTGGATAGCACTAAAAGAAAAATTACTCAGCAAAATTTAAAAAAATCGTGAAACAACATAAAATTCACGCAGGAAGAGCATTAATAAATGAAAACCCACTCGTCAATGGCGTTAATGCAAAATACTACGACATATTTAATGGGATGAGCCTTTTCAAATGAAAGGTTTGTTATTACATTATTGTAGCATGATAAAAAAGAATGAAGCCGTACTCATCACCATAGATTCTCAAGCGACTGGACTATTCCGACCACATGGCATATGAGATATATTGAACAGCCACGCCGTGGTTCCGAATACAATCTCAAATATGATGATCAATTTAAATGCATATTTCCTCTTTTACCTTATACGAATTATATCCATGAAATTAAGAAATAAATTATCACTTTGAAGAACAGTATAAAAAAAATAACTAAATCCAAAAGGAGATCAAAAGTGAGTTACTACAAAACATTAAATACTTTTTAATGTGGCCAAAAGAATACATTTGAAAAGGTTGTTATATAAAGACGCTGTTTAAAATGCCGTTGCAAATAATCACTGCAAACAGCAAACCCACAAAAAATATAAGTAATATTTTCTAAAATTTTATCACAGAATAGTTAGTGTTTTATGTCAGTTATGTTGCTGATAATTAAAAATGGAAAACAAACAGATTAAAAAGAAGGGTAAACGACGGGACTTTGCCTTAACAATTTGCGAATTTATGTACCGAAAAATAAAATGGCAACGTTCTGTAAGATATATTTTTCAGCAATTAATGTCCTNACAATTTGCGAATTTATGTACCGAAAAATAAAATGGCAACGTTCTGTAAGATATATTTTTCAGCAATTAATGTCCTATTCACTGTTAGTGATGCCACTGTCAAATACATATGTCATGGAAGCACTGGCCCTAGGCATTGCTAACTAAATGNCTATTCACTGTTAGTGATGCCACTGTCAAATACATATGTCATGGAAGCACTGGCCCTAGGCATTGCTAACTAAATGGGACCAGCGGACTGTGCAGTATGTTGTGCGAACCAATGATCGGACAGTCATGTCAATGCCTGCACAGGACTACGTCGCATCTCAGCTACACAGAGCAGTTATAGGACTCTGCACTGGGAGGCGATAGCACCTACAGCACTGATGAAATGTGTAAGATCACTAATTAGAGTGTAAAAAAAACAATTATTTTCAACTCTGGGTAAAGTGATAATAAGACAGGAACACAGTTTCTCTCTTTAAGTGTTGAAATATATCCGTTTATATCCATGGTCCAATGTTGGCTGGAGAGGTTTCTGACGGATCGTTCAACAGTTACAAAACCAGTAATTACAGCTCATTTTTTATTGTAAGTTTAAAGAAATGAATTAAAAGTCACAGTAGTTTTGGATAATAATTTTTTATATATTAGAAACTCCCATACAATACTTTTTCTAACAAAATGTTTGGTGGTAATACTTGCAAATACACTAAACATTCAGCAAATTATGCACCTAAAAGAAGCGAGTATTTACCGATCTTTCAAAATATAAAAATTCCGAACTTCTATAATACATCATATAAGTCGATTAGGTCTATCTCCGTATATTATAACCAAAGGAAGTGNTAAAAATTCCGAACTTCTATAATACATCATATAAGTCGATTAGGTCTATCTCCGTATATTATAACCAAAGGAAGTACCTAGAAGATATTAAAAGTCCTCTTGTAGAAAAAGTTTAGGTTTTTTTTCTGTGTAATATTCGTTGACATTACCGGATTACACTGTGATTTTAAACTTCTGATAGGTGATGTAGTTTTCAATGTTGTAATGCTACAAGGTAGCCGACCATCACATGGACCAATGACCGAGGTTGTTTAGAAAGGTGTAAACAAAACTTTTATCTAGCTGTGAAGCTGTGAATGTAGGTTATGGACTAACGAATCACAGTAAGTGATCTGGCGCTTGACTTTGTATGCGGACTTCAATAATGCCTGACGAAATGTCCTAAAATAAATGTTCTGTTGACAATTGAATTTTTGGCGGTATTTAATGGCATGAAGGTTTTTCATTTTGCTTGGCTTTGGACGAGTAGTTATTATAGATTAATTGGTTTTCTGAAATGTGAGATATACCAAAACATTTTGGACAGTAACATGCTTTCTATACTATGGCAATAGTTTGGAATAGGCCCTTTACTGAAGCTGAAAAATAATTCTCCTGTCTTTGAGCAAGGTCATTACAAGTTAAACAAAATACCCTATTTAAAAAAAATCTTAGGAGTCAGCTGGAGCATCGTTTACAAGTCAGTCCAGCCCAGCCCTACTCTGCCAAGAGACAAACTTCAGCTCTTCACTATACTAAAGGAAGAGTATAAAATTCCGCCACTTGTTTATTATAAACTAGTAATGAGCATAGTATCGACAATGGAAGGTCACAATTAGTATTATTTACAAAAGCTGAAGTTTTTGAACCAAACAGTGTACGTGTACAATCACCTCAACATAAGAAGTTGACCATTAAACCAAATTTGTTATATTCTAGCAAACCGGCTCGGCGTCGCCCGATTACAATAGAGTTTTATAGTGATACACTAATAAATAAATGTGGAAAAGACAATGCATTTATGTGAAAACAGAATTATAAAATTAGACTATGTGGTCTTAGGTTTTTAACTGATAACGGAAACCCAAAAGGAAGGAAATATTTTTTACCCGATAGCCAAGAAGTAGGGTATTTTTTTTTTAGTATATCTGTGCAAATATCGCGTAGGTACCACATTTCCGCTTTCAATGTATGGAAATAAAAACGTGAGTTTCATCAAGTTGTAGCTTTAGAAATAAGTGAACCTAGGTACTGCTTTTTGCGTTTGGCTGAGGGATCTTAATCGATCACCAAAGTTAAACAACGTTCCCAGCGGCACATATTTCGATGGGGGACGGTTAAATGGCATAACATCTTAGCGCTTCCGGGCTTCGGATGGCACGTTAAATATTCGGTTCCGGTTGTTATCGGTTGATAGCGGTCGTTAAGCCATTTCAGAGTTCCTTGGGCGGCCTGATAAACTCTGATACCAGAGGAAAAAATATTTCGGTCACGTTCCTAGTAGCTGCAGAAGTAAATTTTTGTTATTTATTTACAGGAACCGTACAATTTTCAGGGATAAAAATTATCCTATGTCTTATTCCAGGACCTAAAGTACGTACATACCAAGTTTCATCAAAATCCGTTCAGCTGTTATGGAGCTGAGTGGAAACAAACATGCACACACACACACACAGCCTTTCGCATTTATAATATTAGTAGGATTTAGCTGCTCCTCCCAGAAAACAACAAATGTTATATGCCTTACTTTGGCTATACAGCGAGTATTCGTTTTGCGCCCATAAAGCCAAATAATTTCCTAGCACTGAAATAGTAACTGTAATTTTGATCTGCGCTTCTCACACCATGCCAACCATAATACACTGAAGAGCCAAAAAACTTATATAGGCGTGCATATGCAAATAACAGCGGTATGGAACCAATCACAGTAACGCGATGCGGTCGGCAGCTAGATCGGTTACTGCTGCTACAATGGCAGGTTATCAAGATTTAAGTGAGTTTGAAAGTGGTGTTACAGTCGGCGCACGAGAGATGGGACATAGCATCTCCGAGGTAGCGATAACACTTGGATGTTCGCCTACGACCATTTCGCGAGTGTGCCGTAAATATCGGAAATCTGATAAAACATCACATCTTCGACATCGCTGCGGCCGGAAAAAGATCGTGAACGAACGCGAAAAACGATGACTGACGAGAATCATTAAACGTGACAGACGTGCAACCCTTTCTCAAATTGGCACATATTGGATTTGTGTACTGCCCTGCATGATTCATGGCGTGAATTGCCTCCTGCATACCTTCAGACATTAGTCGAGTCCATGCCACGTCGTCTAGCGGCACTTCTGCGTGCTCGGGGGGCCCTACACGATATTATACAGGTGTACCTGTTTTTTTGGCTCTTCAGTGTAGTTCACAGACACTTTTACCCATACAAATGCAGCCTTCCAGGCATTTACAAATTCTTAAAAAAATAGATGTCTGCTCAGCATTGCATTCGTATCATTAGTAGGATAAGGGAATTTTGAAAATCAACATAAATCTATTTTGTATTATTTGGTTTAATCATTGATGGCAATATGTTTGTTTTTAACATATAAGTTTACAATGAAGCCTTCAACTCAGATATCTTTCATAATTTAATTGAACTCTTAACTGACAGAATGCCAGTTTTTGCAAGGGAATAAAAGCCCGCAGTCTGTCAACAAAGTCATTGTGGTTGCCAGAAAAAATGTATTGCCTTGTTCTTAAATTTCTTGCCTTTCTTCACAGGCGATAATCTCTATGCCCTGTAGAGATAAGTAGGTAGGTATTTGTAAACACATTGTATCTCGTGCAATGCAAACACAAGAGGGAAATCTTTGGGACGGTGTGTGAGCTCAATTTCTTTATCGAGTGCTGGAAATGNAGAAAAAATGTATTGCCTTGTTCTTAAATTTCTTGCCTTTCTTCACAGGCGATAATCTCTATGCCCTGTAGAGATCAGTAGGTAGGTATTTGTAAACACATTGTATTTCGTGCAATGCAAACACAAGAGGGAAATCTTTGGGACGGTGTGTGAGCTCAATTTCTTTATCGAGTGCTGGAAATGATTTAAGCTTCCCATATATCATGATAGCATATATAGTTTTCTTACCACTAGAACAACAGCATGTTATCATTTTCACTGCGTCCCCTCGGCGAGAGAAAGAAGTTTCGGATGCTTTTCACTGGCACAAGCTGCTTTTAATAGGCCTAAAATGGGCCGGCCAGAACAGAAGCAACGTAAGATATTTGCAGCATCAGTACTACGAAAACGCAGTTGCCTCATGATCTGCACACTGCACATTCAATTATTTATATAAAAAGAAGAAGAAAATATATTNCTATATTGTGTAGAGACAATGATGCGTGGAGTCAACGCTGTGTTGAGTCAATGTTGTGTGGAGTAAATAGTTTGAATCAACACGTAGTAGGATCAACACTGTGTGAAGTCAATATTGTTTGGGGTCATTGCTGTGTGGAATTAATGATGTGGGAAGTCAAAGCTTTCAGAGTCAATGTTTTTGCGAGTGATCCCGGCATGGAGTCGGTCCTCTGAGAAATCATCTCTGTGCTTTATAAAAATGTGTGAGTAGCTGGTTTGTTTCTATATGTATAATGGGTGAGATATATTTGTAATATTGTTATTATTTCATCTAGTAAAACAAAGTTTTGAAAGTATAATTTTTAATACAAATGAAAGGTTTTGTTTTGTTATGTTAATGATGGTCTGGACTGTGTATTTTAATTATGGTAAATATTATGACTGATTTATGAGCTTTCCTTAGATTGCATGATTGGTCGGTAAATTAGGTGAAATAGTAAATAAATATACTTCACTTGTGATAGTCGGTATCATCATTACGTTTGATGGCATAAGTGGCAGGTATGTTATTTGTTAAATTGTTTTATATAGGCAGTTATTATGGTTGCTTAGCATGTCTCAGGTATGCTTGAGCTATGATGGATGGTTAGTATAAGTTCAGCAGTGTTACTTGTGGTCAGAATTTGATGGTTCTATTCCTAATGGATGCAAAATGGCAGTCTATTCAGTGTAGGTCTTGTAGCAAAATATATTGCATAAGTTTTATCGGACTTAGGGAGGGGGGGGGTATAAATTAAATGTGATTATAGTGTTATAAAAATGATGGTTTGCAAATTAGGTTGACTTTGCTTATATTTGACCATTGGTAATAACATTGAATCCCAATTAGAGCGAAGGTTTGCAGTCTTTCTGCTTTTAATGGTTTTGTACAAAATGTCTTTGAGAATTGTGGTAAAAGTAGCTATAAAAGTCGTTGAAACTAACATGTCAAAATTCCGTGCTTAGTATTTGGTGAATTAACTGTGGACTAAGCTTTGACCTTCAACTATTAATACAGAACTGCTAAGGGTGAGTGAAGCAGCTGTTAACATCGAGGTATTAAGAGCCTAACAAACGGACTGATACATTATATTAGACTTTTAGACAGTTTTATGTTGCGAGCAATACCTACACTTTGAATTTCATGTTTCTACCTCTAATTACAAATATGATTTTAAGGGGGCTTTACGCATAATGTATTGTCAGCCTGTTTGGGGTCGAGAGTTGTACCTACGGTTTGAATTTAGCTTCATTAACTTTAACAAGTAGAAATATGTGTGTAGCTATGCTTATAAATTTGCTTAGATTATAATAGTATCATATCGCCTTTTCGAGGTCGCGAGTCATACATATGACATAAATTTCGTTGCTAAAACTCTAATGGATCGTCATTAGTGGGTGACTTTACTTATAAGAGGGCTTATAGCATNATCGTCATTAGTGGGTGACTTTACTTATAAGAGGGCTTATAGCATAATGTGACATATATTTATTATAAGGGTGATATAGTATGTTTAGATACAGAATGCCAAGTGCTTAACCAAATGGTTCATAAATTAGTGACAACAATGCCTATAAAATTTGACAGGGCCTTTCGTGTCAAACCTACATACTTGAGGCGGCGAAAATTATGTCTATATACCAGAGTTCATGAGCTAACCAAAATGGTTCGAAAATTATTAGTAAGTATGCTTATAAAAGGATGTATGGCTTAATATGATGTATGTATATTTTCAGGAGAGAAATTATGTTTTCATTTAGAATTTCAGAGACCTAACCAGAAAGGTTTCACAATTAGAGTCAACTATGATAATAACAGGCTGTAGGGCTTATCGCATTGTACCTATATTCTAGTGGTTGTTAATTATATCAGTGTACTGAATTTCAAACAACTGGCCAAAATGATTCGCAAATACTTGTCAACGATGCATATAAAATACTTGGGGCATAACATATCATACGTACATTATCGTGGTCGCGAGTTCTAATTGTAATAAACAAATTCAGTAGTCTACACAGGAGAGGAAGTGGGTGGAGAATGGTTGAACGAATGTCGAGCAGACACAGTGGAATTGGAAGAAAGCTGCTGATGTGGTAGAAATTGGAGCTGGTGGCTTGGAGGAGGATGGGTGGGAGGAGGCGAAGGGGCGGAAGTTAGAGCTACAGAGCAGGTAAATCCACAGAAGCGAAAGGGCGTGGCATTTCCTTCGATGTATCGAACTTGGTAGTAAAATGGGTGCGAGGCTCTGGCAACAAATAAAGCGTCTGATTGTTGAGCTGTCAGATGTCAAATGTATTACCAAGTGCTGACTGGCGAACATCGTTCCACCACATGCTGACTAGTAACGTCATTTTGCTGCATTTGCGGGTGGAGTTCGCCCTATTACNTGGCGAACATCGTTCCACCACATGCTGACTAGTAACGTCATTTTGCTGCATTTGCGGGTGGAGTTCGCCCTATTACCCCTGTATTTTTTTATTTTCAAGTTTTTCCCCTTGCACTCATTGAAATTGAAAAGCAAGTGCAGACAATTTCAGGAAAAAGTATTAAAAGCATGGACTTTATTTAAAAAAAAAAACCAAACCGTAATTCTGTAGTCCACGTGAGCGGAGCCGCAGCCACAGCTAGTTTGAGATAAGAGAGAGAAAAACTGCATCATTTNGTAATTCTGTAGTCCACGTGAGCGGAGCCGCAGCCACAGCTAGTTTGAGATAAGAGAGAGAAAAACTGCATCATTTCTGCATTTCTGGCTGTGCTTTAACGCACC
This sequence comes from Clitarchus hookeri, assembly GCA_002778355.1. Lineage (NCBI taxonomy): Eukaryota > Metazoa > Arthropoda > Insecta > Phasmatodea > Phasmatidae > Clitarchus > Clitarchus hookeri. The sequence goes on from NQII01001344.1 coordinate 485,569, forward strand.
ACACATATATATACTAGACAGAATAAATTGCAGATGTATTGCAGTGTTCTAAGTCGCAATTAATTGTGGAAAAAAAGTTAAATATTGTCTTATTTTAAACATTTTTAAACATATATTGATTTCATAACTTTTAGAACCACAGTATTACAATTTTTATGTTTTTATGTGTTTTGCTGTACTGTACAATCGATTTTACTGGTAATGAGAGACAAATTTTATTAATTGGATTAATTTTAGGTTTTCAGCTAAATATCACTTACATAATTTTATATCCAAAGTATTAAAAAGTNTTTTATTAATTGGATTAATTTTAGGTTTTCAGCTAAATATCACTTACATAATTTTATATCCAAAGTATTAAAAAGTTGATATTTAATTGGTAACATTTGTAGCATATGATCAATTACTATGGTATATATAAATTTCTGAAACCAGATGAGTACAGTTTTTAATTATAATATTTATTTAATAAATTTTGTAGCTCGAAAAGTTTTACGGTGTAAAGATGTGATGTATGTTTGTTTTTACCAATAATAATAAAAAAATTTAAAATCTGATGCAATAAAATTTGTTAAAAATAAAATATCGTTTTAATAAATGTTTAGTAGCATAGAATTGAAATTTTTGTTGTTTTTTTTTTAAGCGATTGATTTTACTAGTAGTTAAAAAAACTCTAAAATCCAAATTTTGGTTTTTAAAAATTAAGGTATCGATTAAATAATATATTTTGAGAAGCTGATATTAAAATTGAACGTTTATTTGGGATTAATTTTATTGTAAGTACGATTTTACCAGTAATTCAAAATTGAATGTCTAAAATTGTTACATTTATATATTTTTTAATAACAAATTATTTAATAAATATTTTAAACCATAGTACTAAAAATAATGAAGTTTTGAATTTGTTTATACCTTATTAAAACCTTCAGATTACTATATTTCTCGATAGCTCAGTCGGCTAGGGCACATGTATCTAATGCAAGGTCCTGCTTTTGGAGGCTCCTCAGCTCCAGAGGATTTTTAAAGTTATATTATAATACATGTGATTATAGCGGCGAATGTCTTATGTAAGACAACTAACACTTCGACCATAAATTAAGGGTGTGAAAATAAATACACACTAGCACAACCCAGCAGGTGGTGAGAGAAACAACGATGGCAGATGAAGCGAATATGTCGACACCAGTGGCACACTGTAGNGCACAACCCAGCAGGTGGTGAGAGAAACAACGATGGCAGATGAAGCGAATATGTCGACACCAGTGGCACACTGTAGCAGTCAACATCAGAAACAATATGGCTACCCAAAAACAAATAACAAGTGAAGATACACAAGATTTCGACAATCAGTGGCTCACATCTAGCAGGCAACCATCAAATTAATTAGGAAATAAGATGTTGTTAAAGGCCAAACCAAATATGGCCGCTGCCAGAACGGAATTACAGAAAGAAGGAGCTTGCGCAGGGGTCATTGACCTGGCGTACAGTGTCCCCAGCCAGCAGTCATATGTCCCAGGTGAGCTAGACCCTTGATCCTTATTCCAGCTCCTTGTCCCAATAACCCCCATTTTACACTACTCACTGCAATGTCTTGCAGATTATTATGATGATGAGCTCAAGAACAATGTGAATAGTTGTTCAGATCACAAGCGGCAGACTTCTTTGATACTGGAATATGGAAAATGGTGACACACTACCAGAAATGTATAAAAGTTAATGATGTCTAATGCAGAAAATTAAAGTAAATGTGAAGTTATATTTTCGTCATAGAAAATAACCTTTACAGATGAGATTCCGTATTTTTTTGAAACGGACCTTTCTTTAAAAACAATCATCTTATTTGGGGTTTTAGATGTAAGATATCGCCTACGCCTTCAGTAAATTTAAGGTTTTAAATTTTCCTTAACTTAATTTCTGAAATACTTTTCAGGAGATCTCTAGTTTACGAATCTTCGTTACATGTAACATAAAACTAAAATTAATTACATACATATTTTTTTTCTAATTGAAGCAAGTATTGGAATATTCTAACAGTGGATTCTTAAAACAAATTCATTGTGCAAGTTGTAACTAAATTTAATTTCTTTGGAAAAATATGATTTTAATATTTTATAAATAGTAGTATTATTGTTGAGTGATTATTTTATAATTTTATTCTTAAACCTATATTCTGATTAATATTATATCTTTGTTTCTTAGAAGCTCTCATGATTTTAATCTCCTTTTTTTCATTATTCACATATGTTTGGGCTAACGTAAAATGTGATGCACCTGTGTAAAGCATGCATTCTACCAGCAATTTTAAGCATGTAACTAGGAGTTAAGTATTTTATAGTTCTTTGTTTGTGTATTCAATTCATTCTCTTTTTTAAGCCGTAATTATAATCATGATCATAATCTCAGATATTTTGATCGCAAATACGTGCAAATCTCATTCCATACATATTATTTTAATGAAACTAATTTTTCATCAATATAATTTTTTTTTTTTTATCCGGATTGCAACTCTTATATTTGTCTCCTTATTTTCAGCCTTTCAAGAGAGCTGTTCGTATGTTCCAAAAACTGAATTGTTCAGATCCAAAACTCGTGTCTCGTTCGGTAATGGGCGAGACACTTTCGAACACTGGTTTGGCCATCACAGTTCCTAGCAGAAGAAAAGGAGCAAGTGCCAAATGATATATTGAAGAAACCTGGGAATGTGTTCTGACATTAAAAACTAATTTATTCGACGAAAAGCAATGTTACATAAGCTTTACCATATGGAAGAAATAAAATGCTGTGAAATATTACTGAAGTACCGGTTTGGTGAAATTATGTTTTATTATTTTTAACAGACTAATATCTGCCTTTATTCAAGTTGCTCTTTGTGCTGTTTCAGAACTTTTTTATGATACATTCAAATTCAATTATCAGTGTTATCAATAGCAAAGTTACCATAGCAAAAACGTAGTTTTACTGTAATCAATATAAGTATAAAAATATTAAAGTTAAAAATGGTAAGAGCTTTAGATTTTATTACCACTAACTTCCCCTACATTACTAGAAAACCTTTTTTTTTGTAATTATCGTCTGGATGAAGCTGTAAACATCTGCATCTAACTAGAATAACCTGTGGGCCAGCCTGGATTATCTAGTAAGCTGCTAGAGAACTGGATCAGCTGCCTTTGTGTCTGCTGGCGAAGATAGCTGAGGTTTCGGAACAAGGTTAAACTCGCACTTAAGCCGACCTGCTGCCTATCGCCAGAGGCCATCTCTGACTGCATGCGAGCCGCTAGTTCCAGCACAGGTACAGTACAATAGGCCATTGTAGCATATTCAAAATAAATTCTTCTCCCCTTTGCTGAAGTCGTGCTACCTCGCTGTAGCACTTCACGGAGGCCGCGAAAACTATATTAAATTCTGCATATTTTGATTTTTATTTATTTTATGTGTAACTGCTTTGTGTATACTTCTATACACTGTTTCCATCCTTTATATTAAATACGGCTTTATTTTTAACAGTATTCCCAGCATCTATTACCAGCAATTCAATAAACGAATTTGGCGTGCTAACTAATATAGAATACCTCAATAACTTTATTTGGTGTACATTTACAATCTATTTCTGCGCTAAATAAACCCAGAATCATATTCTGAGAAGCTAATTTTCTTACATATTCTAAATATACTTTACCTGGTTCTTTTAATTCTGATAATTGCCTGTATGTGTGGTTTCTAGGTGCATATGAGGCGCTCCGAATAGTTCGGGCGAACACGTTTCATGACAGACGACTGCAATATACAGACGTAGTAACGCATTTAGTACGTTCATTGCATTAGTTTCACTTTGTTTCCCAAATAGGTTGTGGAGAAGTGTAACACTTGAAACAAACTGTCTTTGAAACGTAAAGCGCATCTTGGTTACTCACTGTGTATGCTAAATTTACACTACATCATTGACAAAATAATTACTCCATACAATAATAACGGCTAGTACAAATAATGCATCACTTTCTTACATAAATATGTCGATATGCTAAATGAACTATGGTTTTGCACCTCTTACGCTAAACGTCATAGTAAAACAAGACAACAGTTGCATTTGTTGACAAAATACATTATAATCATAGAATACCTAATATTTTAAGTGTTCTGCAATTATTGATAAGAACAAAATCGTGAAAGTTTATGTCGGTGAGCAGTAGTATGGTCGATCACCTTCAGTTCCATCATCACGGTCCAAATAAGTTCGATGATCTTGGGAACATGTTGGTTCTCTATGCTCACTTTTCATGGCAGAGGAATATAAGGTAATAAGTCCTTCATGTCATGTGCCTTCTCTTGTGTAATAACCAATGATTCTGCATATTTTTGTTGCAGATCTACCTTGGACAAATCCAACTTCCTGGCATCGTAACTGCTGCTTTTTCCCTTCTGAAGCTGAACCATAACTGCTGCATATGTATCGTAGAAAGAATGAATCTTGAAACTTTGTTTGTGCTGGTCGAAAAATTTAAATGTTTTCCCTTCTTGAAACTTTACTCCTAACAGTCATTTTTTTGTTATACAGATCTGCAAAGCACTAAAATCAAAGATCATGTTTCTCGTCGGCTCAGTTACACTGAAATCAGTTTTCTGACGGGTATTTTTAATGAAAAACTTGAAGTGTTCCTTTGTATACACATCACAGTGCCTGCGCGTTTTCTCAATGAGACCAAAGTCCTGATCACTTGGCAAATACGAATGTCCAGGCTCCATAAATACATTCTCTAAGTATGCAAATATATTCTTGTGTATCAGTCGTAAGAATGCAAGGATCATGTTCATTTTTTTATTTGGTCCTGCGTAATTATTACTAAAAAGAACTATCTCTGTAAAAACAAATCAGCAAGTATGGAAACGAAGTGTATTAAGCAACTTGCTATTTCACAAGAAAATTGTTTTGCGATGGTTTCATCCCAAACGTACATAGTTCCATCTACGGTTGTAATGTTATGTACATCAAAGTTATACGTACACATTTTACGTTTATAATACTGAATTTCGCTTGTAAGCCCTGGGGTTGGTAAGGCTTGCTGCAAATCAGTAGAAATAGTAGCAATATGCGAAATATTTTTATTATCCATGTATAATTTCAATAATATTTGGTTCTTTGGATTTCTGTTGGCGAGGAACTTTTTAATTTCTAATTTGAGCAACACGTTCACCGTTTCCTCCATTACGTTTTAAACTTTTCTGGTTAGAGGTTAATTTGTCACAAGTGTTACATGTGTCACTTCTGGGTGGCTCAAAACCAATGTTGAATTCTCTGTTAAACACATCTGAATAATAACGGTTTATCACTGGTTCACAGTTGGGCTAGTTTTATGTCAACAAATCAAGGTATGTTTTTTACAAGGAGGTAGTGTTCATACCAGTTGGTAGGTATATACTATGTGGACTCTTGGATCGGCTGTAGTAACTTGAAACTAGTTATTAATGTAAATGTGTTCTCGAACGTTAGAATATCTTACCTTGCTTACTTTACGTGCTGATTACTTTTTACCGCGGTTATCAGCGCTAATGACGACAGTAGAGCTTTGTTTGTTTAGAACAGATCTTCAAGGTTTTTTTCAGAAATGCAATGAATACTATAGAATACTTTCGAATATACAGTGTGTACTGTGCTGTCTCGAATCACTGTATACGATATCCTCCTTAAAGTGTGGCTAGGCATATTCTTTACAGAACTCCCTTATACGTTAACACTGTAGAAAGAAGTTTGGTTAAATGTGCGTTCTGTATGTCTCATAATGTTATCCACTCGAATTCTTTGGAGAAAAAAAAACCTGTTATTACATGCACAAGGAGGACAGGAACGTGTTTATTTGTTGTTCTTTAAACATATGCTTCTCCCTGGTTCCTAGCATTTTTACATTTTGACACTTTCTAGTCACTAAAGTTTTTCAACCTTTTTCTGCAGTAGCCACTTACTCAGTATATTACTCCTTTATTGTACACACTTATCACACAATGCTGCCACACCTGTACAATCAGTTTCACGGGCTGCACATTATTTAACTACGCACGGCTTGTCATTGTTTTCACAATCATCAATTTTATTGAAGACGCCTGAATAGTAAAGGCGAACTGCGCAGCAGTGGCTCCCCCACACCCTCATCGAGAGGGCTTCAATGTCATGAGAGAGTTGAGTACGTCTCTTGAACCCAGAAGCATATCGCACGTCAGGAACCCAGTCACGGGCACACGCATTTGCTTTCAATACTTTAACCAGACAACTCAAGTGTAAGGAAAAGTAGAGAGATTATGCTAACTTTGGCACATCTGAACCTGGGATAGGAACATCGGAGCTGTTCGTGATCTGTCATTCAGGTCGGCCGGCGGCCATCTTTGATCCAGGTATCCTTGACATGAAAACCCAGAAAATCCAAAAAAATAAAAAAATTAAAATCCACAAAAATCGCAAACATTTATATACATTTATAGATGAATTGTATTTTTAAAAAATTGAGAAAATATTAAAAAATTATTGATAAATTATAAAAAATGCATAAAAAAATTTTTTTCCAAAAATTTTAATTTACATAGATTAGCCACACTCCTATCCCTTCATTCATTCCACCATCTTGGTAGGTACAGTCCAACATCTTGGTTGACATCACAGCCTCCGTTCGCCAATTTCGTTGCTGCAGTCCGCGATCTTGGTCGGTGCGCTCTGCATNAAAAATCCACAAAAATCGCAAACATTTATATACATTTATAGATGAATTGTATTTTTTAAAAATTTAGAAAATATTAAAAAATTATTGATAAATTATAAAAAATGCATAAAAAATTTTTTTTTCCAAAAATTTTAATTTACATAGATTAGCCACACTCCTATCCCTTCATTCATTCCACCATCTTGGTAGGTACAGTCCAGCATCTTGGTTGACATCACAGCCTCCGTTCGCCAATTTCGTTGCTGCAGTCCGCGATCTTGGTCGGTGCGCTCTGCATCTTGGTAGGCGTCACAACCACAATCAGCCATCTTGTNATCTTGGTAGGCGTCACAACCACAATCAGCCATCTTGTTTTTCTTTCGTTTGTCATTTGTTTATATATTACTGGAGTTTGTATCTCACCTTCGTTCGACTGCCATCATAGTTTTTAGTTTATAATTTGTTTTACATTGCTGCTGTTGTCCCCAGCACTGCGCCCAGCAGACGACTCACTCCCTCCACATCACCCTTCAGATACATTAAATTGATCAATTCTCCACCCCCGATTCTTATTGGCTAATTGCCAACCCCTTCTAATATAATTTATTTATACGCAAATGTTTTTCATTGGCTAATTACTCGGGTGTTTTCGGAAACCTTAGTTCGACAAATCAGTTGGTTCCCCTCCACCCCTTTCCAATTAATTTAATAGCTCTGCCAATGTTTCCCATTGACTAATTACTCGAGTGTTTTCGGAATCCTTCGTTCTGACCAATCGGCAGCCTACTTTAATCGCGATAGCGGACTATTTCTCTCCCTTAAAAACACTTAATAAGATGCACCCCGAGCCTCCTCGGGAAAGCAGTCATTTTTCTCGCTGTCGTTCCTTTTTCGCTGTTTCAAGAAGAAGGCCCAGTGATAATGTCGAAACTTGCAGGGTTTCAAACTGCTGTTAAATTTACGATAACCATGTTGTAAGTGAAGAAGAAAATAACAGCAGCAGCAACGCAGAAGAAAATGGAGATAATGTTCTTCATCTTATCCGCATCATATTGGCACGAGGAGCAAATTCGTCAAAGCCATCTACTATCACGAACCCTCAACCATCAGGCAACCCATACCAGCCCCATCGGCCAGAAAGTCCTACAACTTATTGTCTCTCAGCTTCGCAGACTGACCCATTAGCTCTGACTTCAAATAGAATGATATCGAAGAATAAATGGATGTGTCCGTCGCCGAATTTTCTCCATTGTGATGTCGTGTATGTTGTGGGTTATTTTCCCTGCAGCGAAAACGAGAAGGTGGTGCCTCCGAACTAAGCTCTTCCAAACGTGATATTTGTTTTCGATGACTTTGTCTGCAAAAAACAAACTCGTATTCAAGAATAATTTATCATGATATGGCACGCAAACGTGGACTACATGTACCTCAATCAATTTTATTCCCATGTACCCAAACAACTGCTACGCAGCAATGTGAATTTCCTCGTTTTGTTCCGCATAGACGACACTAATGTACGCCATGTTTAGAGACTATTTCGTTAATACAGACATGACATTAGCAGAATTAAATTGTGTGTTCTTTGTGCTGGAAAGACAATTTCGGTATATTGGTATTCGTAAAGGACTGCTCGCTACATAAAGGCAGGTACAGGCATGGGTTCGATCAGTTTATCCTACGAATGCAAACATGAGTAACGGAAGCATTTACAAATTTGGCGGTATCGATTGTCACGATGACCTTGAACGTGAGCAAAATCACTTCACCACTGCACACAGAGAAGACTTGTCCCTTCTCGGATGAAAATTGGAAAGTGTGAAAAATGAAGTGGTTGAAGTTTTTTGTGGAGGTTGATAAATGCATAGCGACCGTGGAGGAGTGGATATTCGACCTCATCAATGTATCGAATGCGCAAAGACGAGAAGAATTGATGGGACCTACAGAATGTATTCATGTGCAAACTGGCTGCGAAAACTGATATTGCGAGGCATCGCAATAAAATGATGGATACATGTGTCGGACAGCTCAAAAATATATTTANGCTGCGAAAACTGATATTGCGAGGCATCGCAATAAAATGATGGATACATGTGTCGGACAGCTCAAAAATATATTTAAAAAATTTCAAAAAATCGCGAATGAGGGCTACATTTCGAAAACAGCAAGTATGCAGTTGCTGACGAGCTGCACAAAAACACTAGGATAAATTACCGACGCAGAGAATACGTCATTACAGGGATGGACTATACTTTCCAATCTCACCTGATCGAAATGCAAGACTATGCCCGTGTGAATATAGGTCATCGCTACATTTTGATCATAATCGATGCTTTTGTCAAGTATGCCTGGGCCAGGCCGCTCAAGTGGAAGAATGCGCACGACTTCACGAAAGCCGTGGCAGATGTNGCTGCGAAAACTGATGTTGCGAGGCATCGCAATAAAATGATGGATACATGTGTCGGACAGCTCAAAAATATATTTCAAAAATTTCAAAAAATCGCGAATGAGGGCTACATTTCGAAAACAGCAAGTATGCAGTTGCTGACGAGCTGCACAAAAACACTAGGATAAATTACCGACGCAGAGAATACGTCATTACAGGGATGGACTATACTTTCCAATCTCACCTGATCGAAATAGGTCATCGCTACATTTTGATCATAATCGATACTTTTGTCAAGTATGCCTGGGCCAGGCCGCTCAAGTGGAAGAATGCGCACGACTTCACGAAAGCCGTGGCAGATGTNCTTTTGTCAAGTATGCCTGGGCCAGGCCGCTCAAGTGGAAGAATGCGCACGACTTCACGAAAGCCGTGGCAGATGTGTTGCGCGAAGGATGCATACCGGAAAATCTCAACACGGATGATGGTAAAGAATATTTTAATGCAATGTTTCGTGCAGTGATAAAAAGTATGTCATATATCAATATTCTACATACTCTGGGCTTAAGGCCAGTATCGTCGAGCGATTTTACAGGATGCTCAAAGTTAACTGTGGAGACATTTCATGGCAAAATACAAGTTGTTGGATATACTCCCAAAACTCATTCGCAAGTACAATTCTACCGTTCATTCAACCAATCGCATGACGCTCGAAGATGTGAAAAACGACACTCTGGTTCGGACCATGTATGCTATTCCGAAGAGGAGGGACCCTCACTAGCCTTAAGCCAAGATCGGTGAATTGATGCGGATTTAAAAAAAAACAGGTATTTTTCTACGATGGCTACCATCAGAACTGGTCTGCAGAGTTGTACAAGGTGGTGCGTATACGACACTCGTACCGACGCATGTATTACCTCGACGACCTATGTGGCAAGCCCGTCCTTGACGGATTTTACACCGAAGAGATCTGGCCTATCCAGTTTCCAGAAGTGTATATGTTGGAGAAGGTGCTGAAACGACGTAATGGTCGTGTGTACGTGCGGTGGCTGGGACACTCCAAACATGATGACTTCTGGAATTCCGAGAAGGACATTTAGGTGTAAACCCCCTACTAAAATTTAATTTAATTTAAAAATATTATTTTTGAAATAATAAATCATTACATGTGAGCTGAGAAGCTAATTCTTTCATTTATATTCCTGTTGTCANCATTACATGTGAGCTGAGAAGCTAATTCTTTCATTTATATTCCTGTTGTCACCCCAAAACGTGTGGGCTGTTATGTATGCACGCATGGCTGCATGATTAATTCTCTAAAAAAATTTTTATTGGATTAAAATTATGAAGCATTTCCTACATTTAATGAATTAAGTTAATGCAGGATTTTTTGGGTGTACTAATGAGAACATTACAATTTTTTTTTTTTTTTTNACCCCAAAACGTGTGGGCTGTTATGTATGCACGCATGGCTGCATGATTAATTCTCTAAAAAAATTTTTATTGGATAAAAATTATGAAGCATTTCCTACATTTAATGAATTAAGTTAATGCAGGATTTTTTGGGTGTACTAATGAGAACATTACAATTTTTTTTTTTTTACTGTTTGTTGTTTAACATTTGATGTGATCGCCATAATAAATATTGATTCTAAAATTTATGTTTCACAAGCGAAATATTCCAAGGCTTGTTAACTAACATGAAGCTGATTATGAATGGTTGGTGTAGAGACTTCTATGCATCATATTTCCCTTTGTGATGGCTTTAATTTTTTTTTAAGTTGTTTGGAATGTAGGTGGTAAGAGTTTTATTTTTTTAAGGAATGTTTTGTCTTTTTTTTACGAATCAGTATGGTGTTACGCATATTTTTTTAAAACAGTATGTTCTGTTTGTCCCCATCAGTAAATGAGCATTTTATTTCTTTTTTTCATAAATCAGNATATTTTTTTAAAACAGTATGTTCTGTTTGTCCCCATCAGTAAATGAGCATTTTATTTCTTTTTTTCATAAATCAGTATAGTAACGTGCATTTTTTTTCATCAATAAAGTAATGTTTATATTTTACTCGAGTGTCGAATCTGGACCCTCCTGTCAGTGTGCCGTTGCATGTATTCTTTAATGGGCTAAAGACAAAAGTGTGTTTCTTTTTTCTGGCATATTAAAGTTTGTGTACTAAAATAAATACGCATTTGTGAATTATTTTTCCAGCGTATTAAAGTTTTACATGTTAAATGAGTAAGCAATAGATCTCTATTGGAAAAATAAATTTAATCTAGGTAGCGTGAAGCCAACGCTGTAGGCGAGCTGCTCGCCTCCTTTCTGAGGATCGAGGTGGCCTGCGCGCCCGCCCGCTGTTGTGTTCAGCAGGAAGAGCAAAGTCATCGTATGCACAGCTGCCAAGTGGTGAATATGGCACGTGTGCCAACCTTAACTCTGGCCGTCTCTCCCGCTGCTACAAGGCATGTCTTAAGATAATTTTCGATGATGCTTTAATTTGCAGTGTGTTTTACCCCTTATCCTTAATTTCTTATTTTTAATATTAATGGTCATACATTAAAAATATATTTTATGGGGTTTTAGTGACAGCTAGAGTCTCATTGAATATTTTATGTTTTTTCTATAAATTATAACAAAACTGATCTACAAATTTTTTTCTTTACCAACAGCATTTCTTTAACTTATTTTNTGTTTTTTCTATAAATTATAACAAAACTGATCTACAAATTTTTTTCTTTACCAACAGCATTTCTTTAACTTATTTGACCAGGACATAACTCGAGATAAAAAAATTTAATTATTTAATACATATGTTTATTCATACACATCACTATATTATTATTCTATTCTTCTTCTGTATAATAGAGGGGANTGTTTTTTCTATAAATTATAACAAAACTGATCTACAAATTTTTTTCTTTACCAACAGCATTTCTTTAACTTATTTTACCAGGACATAACTCGAGATAAAAAAATTAAATTATTTAATACATATGTTTATTCATACACATCACTATATTATTATTCTATTCTTCTTCTGTATAATAGAGGGGANAATTATTTAATACATATGTTTATTCATACACATCACTATATTATTATTCTATTCTTCTTCTGTATAATAGAGGGGATACTTTTTTTAATGTGTTTCTTCTTTGAGACTTGAAGCGTGTTACACGCGTAATATTATTTTTAAATTTACAATGGGTTCTTCGTAGATTTTTTTATTTACTACCATTGGTTATCATAGCACCACAGCCTTAGGGTATCGGTGTTGCACAGAGCACTGAAATATCTTTGATTTTTGCACTCGTGAAGTCTTGTAATGTATGTCTCGACGAGTTGTCCAAATGATGGGGAGTGGCAATGCTTGTGAAGGTCTACAAAGTTTTCGTTCCGGTGGGGCACGCATTGCGAATTGCCGACACTTGGTGTCTTCCAAACACATGCACAGGGTAATAGAGAATTATCGCAGAGTCCAGCATTGTAGGAATTTCCTCGTACAGAATATTTTCATCGGCCCAACTTAGTCCATGCCTTTCGTACGTCTGTAGGCGATACATATGTTGGGTTGGTTCGGTTGAGGTACTTATATGCACATGGTGGTAATAAAGTGAAAACTTTTGTTTTCTCGTCTTCGTCACTGTATGATATGGCAATCTCCTTGATGGTGTACGAGTGCAACGAGAGAAAAACTTGGATGTTGCAAAACATTTCATACAATTTATGTTGTATAAAAATATTTTAAATTCCCATGCACACACAGAGTTTCACAATTTTTTTACAAAGTCATTGAAATTTCGTCGAGGTCCATATATATCGGGCACCTGTGTCCTGGGTTATTTTCCTCGCCGGGTATTGCTTGCCAGTAAAATTCTTGAAGGGGAGCTTCTTCCACAGGTACAGCTTGCGAGTAGATGGCATGCATGTGCATNTTGCTTGCCAGTAAAATTCTTGAAGGGGAGCTTCTTCCACAGGTACAGCTTGCGAGTAGATGGCATGCATGTGCATGTCGTCTACTACGGGGACGGCGTCTTAAACGAGGAGAGCAACTTCCACAGGGAGGGCATCTTCAACCGGGACATTGTCTTCCACAGGCGCAGACGACGCGAGGGCTGCTCTGTNGCAACTTCCACAGGGAGGGCATCTTCAACCGGGACATTGTCTTCCACAGGCGCAGACGACGCGAGGGCTGCTCTGTGGGCCTTGTACTAAGCCCTGCGATGCGGCGTTATGGGAACCGAGGTGGTGTAGCCCTCGAAACACTTCTTGCATGAGTGACAGTCCCATATGTCTTTGTCCTGCTGCATGTGGGCTTAAAATACTTGAATACAGTTGAATTTTTTGTAAGTTTCGTAGATCTGGATGTATTCTTTCGGCAGGTACGGTAACTCGTCCCGTTGTCNATACAGTTGAATTTTTTGTAAGTTTCGTAGATCTGGATGTATTCTTTCGGCAGGTACGGTAACTCGTCCCGTTGTCTAAATTCCTAAGCGAGTGCACTATTCCAAATGTCAAAATGGCGGAAAGGATTTTTTGGCCGCTCGGGCAACATTCTTACATTTCTAAGAGCAAGAATAATAGTTGATTTCCCGAAAGGACTCGTAGTGCATTTTTCAAAGAGTTTTTAAGGGGGAAAAATAGTGTGCCCTCGCAATTTAAGTAGGCTGCCGATTGGTCAGNATACAGTTGAAATTTTTGTAAGTTTCGTAGATCTGGATGTATTCTTTCGGCAGGTACGGTAACTCGTCCCGTTGTATAAATTCCTAAGCGAGTGCACTATTCCAAATGTCAAAATGGCGGAAAGGATTTTTTGGCCGCTCGGGCAACATTCTTACATTTCTAAGAGCAAGAATAATAGTTGATTTCCCAAAAGGACTCGGAGTGCATTTTTCAAAGAGTTTTTAAGGGGGAAAAATAGTGTGCCCTCGCAATTTAAGTAGGCTGCCGATTGGTCAGNAGTGCATTTTTCAAAGAGTTTTTAAGGGGGAAAAATAGTGTGCCCTCGCAATTTAAGTAGGCTGCCGATTGGTCAGAACGAAGGTTTCCGAAAACACCCGAGTAATAAGTCAATGAGAAACATTGGCAGAGCAATTAAATCAATTGATGGGGGGTGGGGAACCAACCAATTGGTCGAACGATGGTGTCCGGAAACATTCGAATAATTAGCCAATGTGAAACAGTGGGAAAATTAAATATACTGGAAGGGGGTGGGCAATTAGCCAATGAGAATCAGGGGCAAGGCAATTGGTCAATTAAATATATTGAAAGGGGGTGGAAGGTTCGGCCGTCTGCTGGGTGTGGTGCTGGGGACAGCACCAGCAATGTAAAACAAAAGACAAACTGAAAAACCAAGATGGTGGTCGAACGAAAATGAGAGACAAACTCCAGTATTGTATTAACAAATTGCAAACGAAAAACAAACAATATGGCGGGTGGTGGCTGTGATGCTTACCAAGATAGCGGACTGCAGCAACCAAGATGGCAGGTGGTTGAACCTATCACGATGGTGGAAGGAGACTGTAATGCCTACCAAGGTGGCGGACTGCACCGAACAAAATGGCGGATGGTGGCTCTGATGCATACCAAGATGTGGACTGCACCTACCAAGATTCGTAGAATGAGTATGGAAGGAGAGGGGTGTGGACGATCTCAGATTTTTTTTAAAAATAATGTTTAAAATATTTTTTCAATAATTTTGAATTAATTTTTAATACATTTTTTCTGNCTCAGATTTTTTTTAAAAATAATGTTTAAAATATTTTTTCAATAATTTTGAATTAATTTTTAATACATTTTTTCTGTAATTTTTATAAATTTTTGAAATTTTTTGTAATTTTTTTTAGATTTTAGGGTTTTTTAGGTCAAAGGTCACCGAGGCCAAGAGCAGTGTCAAGGTCACCTGGTTTCAAGATGGCCGCCAGCCGTCTGGAAGGACAGCACGAACAGCTACAAAGCTCCAGTCCCAGGCCCCGATGAGCCAAAGTCCCCATGATCCCTCTTCTTGTACAAATCAGTACAGTTTGAGACACGATAAAAAAAAAGAAACATGCTTTTGTCGAGTTCGGCATTACTACTCGGTGCGCCTCGCATGTGCTCGTGCTATTTACANAAAAAAAAAGAAACATGCTTTTGTCGAGTTCGGCATTACTACTCGGTGCGCCTCGCATGTGCTCGTGCTATTTACATAAACGTGTAATTTTACGTTGTGCTCTGCCAAAAAATTTCTGCTACTTTTTGCAGATTTTGCTATGGTAAGAAAGCAAATAACATACCTATAACTATACCTAATTTAACATCAACTGTAAATATCACTGGCGCAAATTATGTACAAATTATACATTATTTTAATTACTACAGCTTCGCATAAATAAAATTACTATGCAGACGCGAGATACGACTTTGTAATCAGTGAGTGTGGCCCATCACGTATTTGTAATTATTTCTCTTGCCTGATGGGACAAATAATTGAATAGCCCTTGACTGTTTACATTAAAACCAACATCATGCTATATGCACAATTGATTTGCCAAAATCTTAATCTGAATAAGCTGAGTGAATTTTTTCATTTATTGAAATTAATGTTCTTGAAATATCTCCTGTTTGAATGCGGTGCAGTTGGTCTTCATGCTCCATATTCGTAATGCGGTGCAGTGTTAGAAAATTGCGTGTCCACATAAGTTTATGAGCATACGTGTACTGCATTTTCGGGACGTCAAATAAAACTATGAAAAATACCACTGTTAAACTGTTGTTTTTCATGATCTTGACATTACTATGAGCTACGAGAGACTTTGTGTTGTATTTATTTTCAACGATGTGTCTCAATTTCACTGCGACATGTTTAGTACTATATTTTCAGGAAAGCAGTTTCACCTGAACCGCGCCTAGCAGTTACATTGAAGTAAGTACATAGTTATTAATTAATATTAACCAGGCGAAACTTTTTTTAATATATGTTCCTTTATTAAATATGTTACGTCACGAAATATGCGTGACAAAATGCAGTGATTTATATAATCCTAATTAAATTATTCAGATATAATTGTGACAACGGCCTCTAACCGGTCGAACCTTTAACTAAACCAACATTTGCCTATTTATATTCATAAAGAATAAATATGTGCAATCAAGTACTAAATGAACTACACGTTTAATAACAATGTCAAGAGAATGGTGAATGACTATGTAGTTTTTTAACCGAAACCTGCAATTCATTGTGGTTCGATGCTGGTTGGAATACAGTATGAAGCGCTGGGGCGGCTCCAAAATGTTGCAAAATTTCTCCGTAGTGGTCAGGTTGCAAATTACGCGGTTCATCGTGCTGTTCGCGTGACAAAAGCAGAGGCGTGGAACACGTAACAGGTATTGGTTGATATTGTGCTACTAAATTCTTCATCTTATTCTCTGTCGCCAATGATGAGAGCTGTCCTTTAACTTTAATTTGGAACTGTGGATTAAATTTTCTGATATTATCTTCCATAGCATTGAAGAAGTTTTTTTAGATGGTCAGGCTGCACAGACACCTTTGAAGATTGTTTTCGTTCAAAATTATCTTTTAATACATTTACAATATTTCAGGTTTGTTGCTTGCGGCCTAATAAAGTAGGTGGCGTAGGCGTCACATTGCGACTACCCTGTGGAGTCTCAATCACTACGTCCATTGATGATGGTGAGTAGCCTGTCTTAGCTACTGTGTCCACTCTGGACTCTTTCAACGCTTATTCACACAAATTGGAATTTTGATATTTTTCACTTGATAAATGGAATAAGAAACGAAATGTTTTCTTCGAACTTACAATGCTTCTTATTGGTTGCTTGTTGTACACTCTAAGTTTTACGTTTCATTAAAGCTTTTTGAAAATTTTCACGCAGTAAAGTCCATTTCTTCTTGCACTCAGCAGCTGCAACAAGCACATTTAAAAAGTTGTTGGAGTTATGTATATGAGCGCATTTGAACTGGCAGTAATTTCGGATGTTCATTTGGTTAAAATAACGGATGCCTATGAGTTGCAAATATAGGCCAATAATTGTAAATTTGATGCTATAATACGAAAGACCAAAAAAGGCAGCAAATAATATGTAGTGAAGTTATTATGGCAGGTGTACACACTGAAATGACTGAACAATTGTTAACTAANAGGCAGCAAATAATATGTAGTGAAGTTATTATGGCAGGTGTACACACTGAAATGACTGAACAATTGTTAACTAACATAAACGTTTCCAAAATAAAGATTATAAAGATGCAACAATGGATGTATTGTACGGATGTGTATGTATGTATGTGTGTATTATGTATATAGANAAAGGCAGCAAATAATATGTAGTGAAGTTATTATGGCAGGTGTACACACTGAAATGACTGAACAATTGTTAACTAACATAAACGTTTCCAAAATAAAGATTATAAAGATGCAACAATGGATGTATTGTACGGATGTGTATGTATGTATGTTTGTGTGTATTATGTATATCAAGAGATAGAGAGAGAGTGATAGCCTATTAACATGAGTTTTAGTGGTGTGTAGCTGTTATTTTATTGTAAAGGTGTTAAGCATAATTAAAAACAAACATTATTATAAACAGTTTGTTGCATTTTTATTATATATACATATATACTGTATTTGTACATATATCTTATTCCATTATTGTCTGAACAGAATTATAAGTTTCAATACATTAGTATTAGTAATGTTTTATTTTTTCAGGTTTCTTGGTTGTGGCGACTCAATAACTACAATAGCATTGAGCTATAGATTAGAAGAGACAAGAGTCAGATAAATTATTAATGAAAAATGCAAGAAGATCTGGGAGACGCTACAACTTAGAGTATTACTGACACCAACACAGCGACAGTAGGATAAAATAGCAGAGGGATTTCTTGAAATGTTGAACTATTCAAACTGTTTGGGGGCCTTGGACGGGAAATATGTCGAATTTGAAAAACCTCCAGGTAGCGGTACTTTTTTCTATAATAACAAACATCAGTTCAGCAATGTCTTGCTTGCCCTAGTAGATGCAGACTTACCTGACACCAACACAGAAGTACCTCACGTAATTAGTGAAGATGAAGCATCCCCACTACTGCCACATTTAATGGAGCCCTATCCTGGACAACTGGTATCTAATGATGAGTCGAAAAAAGTGTATAATTATCGACACAGAAGAGCTCGACAAGTCAGCAAAAATGCATTTGCAATTCTGACAAAAAAAATTTGCATTTACAACAAGTTCAATGTTTCACCTAACCATCTTGATTTGATTGTACTGAAAACAATAGTGTTGCACAATTTTATGACAAATAGCTCTTGTTCTTGGCAGCCTAGAGAACTCGAAAATGAGGAGGGCTGATCTACCAGGTGTAGGAGGAAATTTAAAGCGAGATGCATTCAAAGTCATAGACGCTTATAGACAATACTTTTCGTCGCCGCACGGAAGTGTACCCTGGCAGCGTAAACGAATTTATAGGGAAATAAATGTAGTACCACAATAACCAACCAAAACTAACTTGGTTGCAGAAAGTGCTATTGTAATATGTAGGTATTATTTTGTAGTGTGTGGAATAACAATAAACGTTTATGACAATAAACGCGCAACATGAACTTACTCTAACAGAGAAGAAACTGTAATGGATAGCAAATTATAGTAGTGTGTGTATTGGTTATTTAATATTATCATAAATATTTTGTAATGGTTCAATTTATATCTTCAGAGATATCAGAATATACAAATATGCATCGTAACGATGCAGTTTCTAAACATATTATTTTGTAGGTCTGTTGTTAACAATGAATACATACGTATGGTTTATTATAGTTTTTTAATACACAAATAAGCAAAACTTAGTGATATTTAATTATTTAATTATTTATATTGTGTGTGTGTGAATTATACTCAACAGTGTCCTAACGAGAAAAAACAACACACAGCTTAATACTAGTTTATTTTTACTTTATATTATACACTAGCTTACCCGGGCACGCGTTGCTGTGGCATACAAGATCTTGGTTGTAATCATTTGTGTGAAATTAATAGAAAGAAGCATATGTATTTTCAAAATCTTTATTTTTGAAGTACTTGTTTTTATACAATGTTTATAGTTTTACCATCTTCCGCGCGTATGAATAATTTGGATGGTTTTCCACTCTATAACACGACACATACACTGAAGAGCCAAAAAAACTGGTACACCTGCCTAATATCGTGTAGGGCCCCAGCGAGCACGCAGAAGTGCCGCAAGACGACGTGGCATGGACTCGACTAATGTCTGAAGGTATGCAGGAGGCAATTCACACCATGAATCCTGCAAGGCAGTCCACAAATCCATAGGAGTGCGAGGCAGTGGAGATCTCTTCTAAACAGCACGTTGCAAGGCATCCCAGATATGCTCAATAATGTTCATGTCTGGTGATTTAGGTGGCCAATACAAGTGTCTAAAGTCAGAAGAGTGTTCCTGGAGCCACTCGATAGCAACTCTCGACATGGTGGGTGTCGCATTGTCCTGCTGGAATTGTCCACGTCCGTCGGAATGTACAACGGACATAAATGGTTGCAGGTGATAGGACAGAATGCTTACGTATCCTGTCAGAGTCGTATCTAGACGTATCAGGTGTCCGATTTCACGCCAACTGCACACGCTCCATACCATGACAGAGCCTCCACCAGCTTGAACATTCCACTGTTGACATGTGGTGTCCATGGATTGATGAGGATTCTCCATACCCGTATACGTCCATCCGTCAGATACAATTGGAAACGAGACTCGTCAGATCAGGCAACATGTTTCCAGTCATCAACAGTCCAATGGCGGTGTTGGCGGGCCCAGGTGAAGCGTAAAACTTTGTGTTGTGCAGTCAACAACGGTACACGAGTGGACCTTCGGCTCCGAAGCCCATATCAAAGATGGTCAGTTGAATAGTTCGCATGCTAGCATTTGTTGATGCCCCAGCATTGAAATCTGCGCCAATTTGAGAAAGGGTTGCACGCCTGTCAAGTTTAATGATTCTCGTCAGTCGTCGTTTGTCCCGTTCGTTCAGATCTTTTTTCCGGCCGTACCGATGACGAAGATTTGATGTTTTACTGGATTCTCGATATTCACGGTACACTCGTGAAATTGTCGTACGCGAAAGTCCAAATTGTATCGCTACCTTGGAGATGATATGTCCCACCTCTCGTGCACCGACTATAACACTACGTTAAAACTCACTTAAATCTTGATAACCTGCCATTGTAGCAGAAGTAACCGATCTAGCAGCTTTGCCAGACTCTTGTTGTCTTATATAGGCGCTGCCGACCGCATCGAGTTACTCTGATTGGTTCTATACCTCTGTTATTTGCATACGNCTTGTTGTCTTATATAGGCGCTGCCGACCGCATCGAGTTACTCTGATTGGTTCTATACCTCTGTTATTTGCATACGCACTCCTGTACCAGTTTTTTTTGTTTCGTCAGTGTACAATTGGCAATCGAAAAAAACAATTGGGAACAACAAACTGAAATGTTCAAACAGACAGCTCTCAACAAAGACGCTTTCTAACGCGAAAGCATGGCAAAAATGAGCATTTTTAAAGATTTTAGTACCTTTGCAGATAAAACAGATAAAAAAGAAAGGTGTACAAATACTTGTGGGAATGAAAGGAAGGTTTGTAAAAAACAGAATGTAAATTGGTTAATTTTTTCGGGAGTTATACGCGTATATATATATATACACACGATGTGCAAACATTTGGCGGATTGTTAACACCAGGTTTGCGTAAAGATGTGACAATAGCGTAAAATATATATTGTTAAGTGTTAATTAAGGCCAATCGTTTGGTTTCAGTGGCCCCATGAATCTCCACAAAACACAGACGTGCAAGCACGCACGCATACACACAACATGTTGCAATGTATACTAACAATCTGAATTAATTCTCGTGGCAATATCATCCCAGGCATTCTCCTTAATTTTCACATCGTGGTAGTTTTAGTTAATTGTGTCGTACCAGTGTACGTAGAAACGTGCAGCTTCGATTTATTGTTCGTCGTCTTCCATAGTAACAAACACGATCACTTCAGCATACACTATTTAAGGAACTAGTACGCATGGAAGTATATTTTCAATATACTAACGACACTTTTTCTATCCAGACCGAACGGACTTTCGTAATTGTCTCTCTCTACAGCAACGCCGGCAAGTTCCAATCGGAGCTGATGGCAAAATGCCGAGACGGGCCGAGGCGAGCCGTTGTAGTGCGTGGGCTGCCATAAGAAAACATGATTTTTTTATTTTTGCCGAAAGGTCTGTTCCGAGCCGAGCCGAGCCGAACAAGTGGGCGCCATCCTTAAGAGGCGGGCTGACGAGGGCATATAGGAACACACCCGACCACCACCAAGTTGGTTCGAAAAGGGTTTCTGTATTTTTTCGAGCGGATAATGTAAGAGGTAAATGGCGTTGCAATCGTACAGTCACGAAATGAGTTAACAAATCGCTTACGCCCAACCATCTTTACGCAGTAAAAATAATGGTTTCGGGAATCAAAAACCACTACTAAGTTCTAGTTTACGCGGAAAGCAAGATCGAATTGTGTGTTCTGCTCTCTGTGCTGTTTGGGTTTGCTGAAGATTACAAGATTATAATAATAGGAAAAAGGCAGGATATGACGATAATTCTAGCCACGTCACATATGGATAACGTGTTGGGAACCGGAGAAAACCCCTGTCTGCCGTCATGTGGGATCACTGAGTAGTTAAGACGACTTCCGGCATGGAGAAACCGCGGTATTTCATATTACAATAGAGGCATATTGGTGCCAACAACGTTGCAGCAACATTGCAAAAAAGTTTGTTACGTCGCATGTATTTTTTTGCATGACAGTATAGCAACGTAGCTGCAGCATTGTCTGTATGTCAAAACGGCCGGGGCAGTCGACGTCCCACTGCGACATGCATGGCAACGTTCCACTGCAACATGCAGGCACCGCCACACTGTGACGTGCAAACATCGAATGTCACGTTCATTTTCTAAAAAAAAGTTACCTGGAGAAAATTCTCTGACATCACTTATGTAAGAAGCAAGTAAATGTAAATTGTATTAACATTCACACGGCTGTATGCTTNTCACTTATGTAAGAAGCAAGTAAATGTAAATTGTATTAACATTCACACGGCTGTATGCTTGTCCATATATTAAGATGTTGGCATGACTAAAAAATACTAAAATGGTCATTAATAAACAAAGTCCTCTCTGAAGCAACAAGTTACGAAGCCTTACATTAGATTAAAATTTATTACATCTGTTTAAATATGTTCCCTAAATTTTAGCTAATGTAAAAACATCTCCTGTAGGGTTTCCACGTGGTGTGATTCTGAAGGAAACTTAAAATAAATTAAAACAGAATTAAACAAAATTGGTGGTGGTTGTGTGGTAAGAACTCTAGCCTCCCCACAACTGTGATCTGTTTCAATCCCAGATTTTTGCACTTGGGAAACATGGTGGACATTGACAATTGTCATTAGGTTTTCTCTGGATACTTGCGTTTCCCCCAACCACTTTGAAAACTTTTTTTTTATATGGTCTGCATACACACCCAAACATGCTACCGTTTTTCTATCTAGACTCATGAAATAAATAATGCTGATGACATATATGCTATAAATAAATATTGTGCATCAAATGCTTTTCTTCAGCCACAGGTGTCCAGTGCCTTAAATAGTAATCTGAATGCATCATCCTGTTTCTAAAGTTTTCCCATGTATTATGTTTATTCTGAACAATAGGTTTTTTAGTCTCTCAGCTGGAATCTTTATACTTAGCCACCCAGCTTGCTTTCTCCTCAGCTCGGCTGTCACGAAAGACATCAAACTCTGGAAGTTGCCTGCAATTGGAACAAGATGCTCACACATAGTGCCTGTAAACATTTAAGTTAAACTTTCTCTGATGATGCCATCCTATTTTATGGCCCTAGATTATATCAGAGAGAGAGAGAGAGAGAGAGAGAGAGAGGGGGGGGGGAAAGTCATTCTACAATTTCAGGCAGTAAAGTGTGTAGTTTTTGTCCAAAGCACACACCCATTCTATAAACACAGAAGGTCAGATGCCACCATCTATGAAAGAAGCATCTTCAAATTGACAAAAGAGAATAGGGCGTGGGAAGGGGAAGGGATTGTTTTAATTTAGTCTGGTGAGGGAAGGCGGTGGAGGCAAATAACAGGAGTGAACATAGAAAAACTGCAGCCCAAGTTTTTGAGTATCATAAAATATCCTTTAGCTGTGCTCCTCGCCATAAACTGCATTTTATCCGTTTTAAATTGGGCTTGGACATTAAACCGACTTCANATCCTTTAGCTGTGCTCCTCGCCATAAACTGCATTTTATCCGTTTTAAATTGGGCTTGGACATTAAACCGACTTCATCTTAAACATTAAAAACCAGATATATGCACAAGCCCTCATGGAGTGTTTGTATCCATAATTTTTTTTTATTCGGTTCTTCAAAAACAATTTATAGAGATTCCACTGCAGNCCCTCATGGAGTGTTTGTATCCATAATTTTTTTTTATTCGGTTCTTCAAAAACAATTTATAGAGATTCCACTGCAGGTAAAGAAAAGTTTATACATAAATATAAAATTAGGACTGCAGTGCAATTATCATACAAAACATAAGTGTTTAAACCAAAGTCCACTGAAAATATTTAGTCTTTCTGACCATTTAATTGAAGAGCATGTCTCAGTTTCCATTTACTCCCAGAAATAAAAGTATAATGGATGCAGAAGTACTGAAAACCACAANTTGAAGAGCATGTCTCAGTTTCCATTTACTCCCAGAAATAAAAGTATAATGGATGCAGAAGTACTGAAAACCACAACCATGAAAAGTCTCTGCACTGTTTCCCAAACAATAACTGAAAACTATTTTGTAGGCAGTAAGAAGTAGGAAACATGCAGAAAAAAAACTAGAAACATCACATTTACAAAATCCTGTATCAGATGGTCTGTATGGGATTGAAAGTAAATGTTATGTTGGCAAATCTGTGTGCCGTGCCGACGCACTAAAGAACAGACCTTAAAATACGCGAGGAGAAAATATTTTGACAAATTATTAGTATGGTTAATTCACGGTTACTTACAACTTTTCTGAAACTCTGCTAAATTTCTACTTTCAGGATATTCCTCCACCTCATGCAAACAAAGCTTAACCAAGTGTAGAAAATGACACCAGAGGGACAGCGAACTGCACTCATGCACACTAAGTCCGCAATGTTTTACATAAGAACTATTTCATACTAGGCACTACCAACACACCTATTTTCTCCCTGATTTTATTTAAATTAGTTATAAATGAAATATGGTAATTTATATATAAAATATAAACAAAATTTCCATTTAAACAAAATTAACATGCCTTTATAGTAACACAAATACAAAAGGCTTGTGATGCGCGACATATTCAGGCAACAACCAAACACCTCGTGCATAGGGTGGTTTTTCTAAGGTTTCATTTAAAAAGTGTGAAAAAACCTTGAATGGATTATAAAGTTTATTTTACAAGGTCCCTAAACAGTCGCATGAGATTTTTAAATATTTCTATATTAATTTGTCACAATGTATTTCAAACCGAAGTCATTTCGAGCNTTGTAGAGCATGTCTCAGTTTCCATTTACTCCCAGAAATAAAAGTATAATGGATGCAGAAGTACTGAAAACCACAGCCATTAAAAGTCTCTGCACTGTTTCCCAAACAATAACTGAAAACTATTTTGTAGGCAGTAAGAAGTAGGAAACATGCAGAAAAAAAACTAGAAACATCAAATTTACAAAATCCTGTATCAGATGGTCTGTATGGGATTGAAAGTAAATGTTATGTTGGCAAATCTGTGTGCCGTGCCGACGCACTAAAGAACAGACCTTAAAATACGCGAGGATAAAATATTTTGACAAATTATTAGTATAGTCAATTCACGGTTACTTACAACTTTTCTGAAACTCTGCTAAATTTCTACTTTCAGGATATTCCTCCACCTCATGCAAACAAAGCTTAACCAAGTGTAGAAAATGACACCAGAGGGACAGCGAACTGCACTCATGCACACTAAGTCCGTAATGTTTTACATAAGAACTATTTCATACTAGGCACTACCAACACACCTATTTTCTCCCTGATTTTATTTAAAATAGTTATAAATGAAATATGGTAATTTATATATAAAATATAAACAAAATTTCAATTTAAACAAAATTAACATGCCTTTATAGTAACACAAATACAAAAGGCTTGTGATGCGCGACATATTCAGAAAACAACCAAACACGTCGTGCATAGGGTGATATTTCTAAGGTTTCATTTAAAAAGTGTGAAAAAACCATTAATGGATTATAAAGTTTATTTTACAAGGTCCCAAAACAGTCGCATGAGATTTTTAAATATTTCTATATTAATTTGTCACAATGTATTTCAAACCGAAGTCATTTCGAGCCATTTAAAAGCCAAAAATTAAAGAGAAAGTTAACTTGTAAAATGTGATAATAAAACAACAGATAATGCTGCTATATATTAAAGAACAAAGCTTGAACCAAATTTCTCAACCCCATGGCAGAACACCAGACCCAGCCACGTCAAAAAATTACAGTACTCATTTCACGTCAGTACAAATGTATGAACGAATACCCCGAGATTTCTATTTTCAGCAAACTTTTACATATTTTTTAAAGTATCACATTACCGTGCGCAGAGCTTTGCTAAAAATCGACTGTTATTTCAGGCTACGTATTTCAAAGCCAAGTTGTTTGTTTTTCAATTGGTCACTTGATGACTGATAGCTTGTAAATAAACAGCATGGTTGCTACGTCACACACCATCTGATGTCAGAAGTATAATACAAAGAAAAAGTAAACATTGGCATGATTTTCTCAGAACTGTCAAAATCTTGCCTTTGTAAGTTAGATGAGGCGTAACGAAGAACACAATCTTATAACTATTTACTAACAGTAGCAACGGGAAAACCGAATAGAATTATTACCGTACTCAAAGTTCATACTTGTTGGTACACAAATTCATTAACATCACGTTCATAGTTCATTACATTCATTGCAATTATAGGTTATGTGAACTTTCTGAAAATGGATTACAGATTTGTGTGGTGGAACGAAATCAATGCCTGACACTACTTAAATCATGACTCTAAACATGGCCTTCTGTAGAACTTATGGTGTGCAAAATTTTGGCAATAATGTGTTAAATTGTTCTGGAAACATGACAAAATGTACTATTTACTCATCCGGCATTATTTTGCAAAAAGGCCAGCAAAATAGGATATCTTAATGCATAATTGATGCTTCTAATTATACAGATAGCGTATATAATTTGTTGAATTTTGTTGAATGGTTTCACAGGTATAACATATTAATCTGAATGATGTACAGTATATATGCGTCATTAAAAAAAGGCTTCCCGTACTTAAAACACGTTAGGTTACATAACCTACTGCAGCACTATTGCGTGACATTTTGGTAGGAATCGGTTTATTGGTCCTCGAGATAAGGCAGCATACCTCCAATATTTCATGTGATGCTCTTCGCAAATTGAGGACAAAAAGTTTATTTATTGACACATTCGATGGTTATCATAGATACATCATAGAAATTAAAATTAATTCAGTTCCATATTTTTGTAGATATAGCACACTAAGTTAAATGTTTAAATAGCCGAGATTGTAAAAATAAGTGTCTTGCTTACTTAAAATATATAAAATAATATGACCTAACCCAGTACAACTTTTCTTCAAATTTGGAAGAGATAAAATTTTGTGACTGCCATTTTGAAATAAGTATGCCATCTTAAAGAATATCAGTTTACATAGCCGAATGTAGTGCTTCTTGTTTGCCAAATTTAGAAGAAGATTTGTTTTTTTTTTATATGTGACATTATGTTAATTTGTAATGCATTACTATTTTAGAAAATGATGGACAAAAATACTTTGCAAGGACGTATTTGATGGTTGTAATACATATAACCACCATACAAAGTTATGTTTTAATTAAATACATGGTTTCGACAATATAACATACAACGCCAAAATAGCTAGATGCCCAACATTTTGAAAATAGTTGTCTGACCTACTTAAACCATATTTGTATACATTATCTTCCGCAGTATTTTCTTCTTTGCGAAATTTGGTAGGAATCGGTTAATTATTACTCGAAATATTTCATTATATCACGGGAACCATTGAACCGACCTAAACCAAATTTTGTATATTGACAGTGCGTGATGTGAGCATTCAATTTATAAACAGATAATGTTATTAGTCAGCTATTTTTAACGTTATTGCAAGTTGAAAAATAAAGCTTTTGCATTTTATTCCGGTAACCATTTACCCAATTTAAACCAAATTTGGTATCTTGGCAGTGCATTATGAAATGTTTAATTTAGAATGTGATAATTTTATTAATACGCTATTTTGTAAGATAGTGCAACATGAAAAATAATGCTTTTACATCATATCTCAACTACACGACATAAGACTGCCATATTTGGCATATAAGTAATAATATTGTAGGCGATGTTCACATATACAATTTAAATGAATAAAATATATATTATCAAAATGGCGTCTGTATAGATATATTAGGAACATTTCCAATATCTACAATACTGTTTAACCAGTTTCGACTAAAATTGTAATGCTAAAAGTAAATTTACAAGTATCAGATGTGTCAATACTTAGCGTCTTTTGTCCGCACATTTTTTAAGATAGCGCCACGTGAAAAATAACAATGTAATGTCATATCTCGAGATTCCTACTAAATTTGAAACTAAAGAAGAACTACAGAACGTCATGTAAACTAACACGTTGAAGAGGGCCCCTCATATTTTCAAAATGACGGCCACATTAACATTATAGACTACTTTTCAATATCTTTTGAAGCATGTAACCAATTCCAACCTAAAGTTGTATGCGGGCAGTATCTATTTCAAGTATCAAATAAGCTAATATATAAACTCATTTGTAAGCCATTATGGAAGATAGCACTACATGAAATATTAAGCTTTTGTTTCCTATCTCGGAACTCATTTAACTGAAACCCACTAAATTCTGACTACAAGTTATACTTTTGTAGTCCATCTTAATTTATATGACTTAAGGAAGTTGTCATATATTTTCAAAATAACAGATATGTAAATACTTTAGGTATTTAGGTCACATGTTCCAAACAATTCAAACCGACTTTAATATGTTTCAGTATATATGACTAACACAGAATGTGTCAATACAGTAATTAAAATAGCACCACGTGAGAAACCGGATCTTTTATGTCATGTCCGGGACAAACCAACCGATTCCCACCTAACTTTGTTCATAAATAGTGCTACAATAGGCAATTTTTAAGCGTATCTGGGTTTATTTACTGAATGGCAATCATATAAATCATTAGATAAGTTTGTTATATCGATTAAACACTTCTCACACTTTCAATTTAACTAAATATGGAAAGAGTAGCCATAAGAAACATCAAATGTGCTTATAGTGATCATGTTTGGCCGACTTTTTGTAAGATAGTGCGAGGTGATAAAATTCAACGTTTATGCCATATCTCAGGAACCACTTATCGAATTCCCATGAAATGTTTTACACAGTAGGCCATGTAAGATTACGTAATTTAAGAGGGTCGTGCAATTTTTTTCTTAAAAATGGCCGAAAACAAATTGTTTAGAAAATGTAAACATATCTATTAATAATATTACTATTTACAACCAGTTGTTTTATGTATATTGACACTAGCTAACCCTGCCACGCGTCGCTGTGGCATAATAGATTTCGGTTCTATTAATTTCTGTGAAATTATCTGAAAGAAGTATATGTATTTTCAAAATCTTTATTATTAAAGTACTTGTTTGTATACAATGTTTTTAGTATTGCCATCTTACGCGCGTATGAATAAGTTGTGTGGTTTTCCTACTCTAGAACACGACACATACAATTGGCCGCGCGGAAAACATTCTGTTTCTAAATCTATTCCGCACATTTGCAGTGACTGCCCTTGAGCTTTATTTATTGTCATTGCAAATGCCAATATGACTGGAAACTGTGTTCTTTTAAAGTGAAAGGGAATTTCTGATGGAATAAATGGAATTCTGGGAAGAAGCACATCTTCTCCTTTGAAAGCACCTTTCAAGATGGTAGCTTCTATAGTATTGGCCATAATTTTGTTATTGCAAGGCGTGTGCCTTTGCAAAGTTTTGGTGGATTGATGTTACGAAGTAAACTGACTGGCACTCCTATTATCAATTTTAATATATGTGAAGGCAATCCTGGAACGTCAAACGAATTTATAAATTCTGGCGGATAATTTACTGCTTCATTTTCGTAAAATGTGACATCCACAGATTTGTGTGTGACATGTTTGCTTGTCGATAAGTATCGACATATATATTAGTATCGATATATTGATATATCGAGCATTGACGTACCTATAAGTATCGATATATCATTATATCGATAAGTATTTATATATCGTTATATCGATAAATATATATATATATCGTCATATCGATAAGTATCAAAATATCGATCTATCGTTTTTATATAGATAGTTAGATCTGTTGCTAGGTTGCGACTTTACATTGTTGACATTGCATTGTTTACGTTGCATTGTTGTCTAAGGCGACCCCTGACGTGGAAGCATGGTAAAAATGAACTTTTTGCAGATTTTAGTACCTTTGCGGGAAATATAGATAAAAAATAAAGGTGTACAAACATTCGTAGGAACGAAAGGAAGGTTTATAAAAAAACAGAATGAACATCGGTAGATTTTTTCGGAAGTAACACGCGTCCGAACAAACGGACAACAAGGTTTATATATATATATATATATATATATATATATATAGGTCTATTAGACGCATCATGTATACGCCTATACAGGGCCTGTTTTTAGGGATTTGTGTACAACAGCGCTAAATGAGAAACTAAAGCTTGTATGCCAATTTCAACCAGACAACCTATTTCTACCCAATTCTGCACACAAGTAGTACTACTGCAGGCCATGTAAAATTACATGATTTAAGTGCTTTACACACTTGTTTTCAATATGATTCTCCTGTAAATATTTTAAGTTGAGAAATCCAGTCTACAAAATGCTTATATTGATGACTACCGAAGTTGCTACTCCGCAAACTTCCTCTGTAATGTAGTTGGCTGCACGCCAGCTTACAGTACGAAGTGTTCTGTGTCCGATTCTCAGAGAAGGCACGCCTGAATTTGTAATTGTCTCACTAGTATTGCATTTTTCTTCTGGTTATATATCTAATAATATTGCTATCAATGAGACTTTTTATAAACTACATCAAAGACAATACATCCATGTAGAAGAAGGTAGTCTCATCTCTAAATAATATAAAACAAAGTCGCTTATCCGCGTCTGGCTGTGTATTCGCTTAGTACTTCTAAACTACTTGATGGATTTTCATGTGGTTTTCAACCGCATATAGAAAATTTTTTGATGAATAGGTTGGTGTATAAAATATTTATATTTAATGTAAGGATAGTAGAGAAATGTCAAATCGTTCGTAATAAAGTCGTAAAAAACCGCTTTTAGGGCGCTTACATGGCTTGCGTTGACTAAACCATAGGAGATTCATCAAATTAATGTACTACAGAACTGTAGCTCTCAAAAATGTGTACAGAAAAGTCCTTGATAGCATATGTTTAACTGTTAAGGATGACCCACTGGCACCATTTTTGTCTTGCAAAGTATCGATGTAAAAACCAAATTGTTACCGGGCGAAATCGGGCCGTTTCGCTAGTTAGTTATATCGATAACTTCTTGTTTTACTATTCGAAAATTAGCACAATGAAAAACATAGTTCAGAAGGTTTTAATTATTTTATAAATTTCAGTACATATTTTCTGAGAACAAGGTCGATGTTCAATTCCACACAGGATTGCCAACCTGTTTCGCCACAAACAACGACAGTGAGTGTTTAAATGTCATAATATTACTGTTTCTGTACGACACAGAGGTCGTAGGCACATGCACATATGTACACTTCTAGCAATGGTTCCGAGGGATACTGAATCTCAAAAATATGAAGTGCTCCATCATACCGTTAGACGCACATTTGAAAAATGTTTAACTAATTTGTCTCACATTTGAATTAGTTTTTTCCCTTAATTTATTTATTTTTCACGTCCCCCCCCC
>NQII01001345.1:0-22919 GCA_002778355.1 Clitarchus hookeri
CTATGTCCAGGGTGTTTACTGATACTGGAAAACACTGAATTTGTACATACTGGAATTGATATTTCAATACTGGAAGTTTTTGGTGGTTGTCTTTGTTAATACAGAACTATCAAAGTTCCTCGTCAAGAGGCAGCTCATGTGCATCTTAAATGCAAATTGGTTTATATTTGCAAGTTTTTTTTATGGTACCATATAACACGCAGCACAAGTACAATTTTGGTAAGAAAATGTGGTTACAGCAGAATGCAATGTTTACGATGGTTGTACATCAAAACAGTTACATGTTAAATTTTAATAGTCACATTGGAAAACTATTGTAAATATACTGGAATTTCAAATCTCAAGTCAGTTGACACCTTGATGTCTCACATTGACACACACAGCAGTAACACAGAAATGAGTGTAGATGATTTAATTATCTTAAGAGATGTCCATGGCTGCGTGTCCGAGGTCAAGAACAGAGGGAGCGGTACGGGCGACACTAACACGCACGCCTAGTGCCTCATCGCTCCTATGCGTGAGGCGTGCAGTGTTACAGTCGTGGTCCTGTACTGTGCAAAGTAGATGTGTAACAGTGGGACTTTATTACATGTGCTGAAAGCCCACAGATTAAACTGATCTCATATGTTTGTACTTTTCTCTCGCCGCTTAAGCAAACTGCATAGGCACACTTTAAAAATGTGATATTTGATTATTTTCACAAATTTTTTTCTTCATGAATATACTTCATATGATAAATGTAAAAACATGGAGGCATAGATAATTTTTTTTTTTTTGTCTTTTCTGACAAAAAGTTGTATTTCCAGAACATTTATTTACCAAGATATATATATAAATACCCGCAAAAAACAATTTCACAGAAAATGTTTTCTCGGTGGACTCCTCTTATATGCTGACTGGCGTGACATGTAAAACGTCCTAACTGTAGCCTATTCACAGTATCTTCATACTTTTTGAAACACATCTTTGAAAAATAACACTAGGCTCAAACTTTTATTTTGTCAAAAGCACAAGTAAAAATTTATGTTTTTTCCGTAGGAAAAAAAAAAGAAGTCAAACTTTAAAGCTTACTGTTCCAGCATTTTTGTGATTGTGGCTATAACGGCATGGAGACATGCACTATTACAATGCATTATTGGTTTGTTGAAATATTGTTGTTTCAAGGCATTTTCCTACATTATAACTGATATGCTCGTTACAAACAACAGATACCAACAAAGCTGCCACCGCGTTCTTGCATTGAAACGCAACTAAAGGTGATACCTAGGTCTGATGTCCTGCACTTCTGAACGGCATGGAGAAGGGATAGTCTGCGCAGGTTGTCCCGTATCCTGCGCCCTTGCATGTACCCAGTAGTTACTTATACGAAATCCCTGTCCGGGATCGTGTGTCGCTTAGGACCGGGAAAAGCGCAGGAAAGAGGGAAGAGAAAGCATGGCTGCCACTTTTCTGTGCTACATACTCATGACGAAAGTTAACAAAATGATTGCACTTGAAATATTTGCAAATTTAAAAATATTTTTTGCCTCAGAATGCTAGGTTTCTTCACACTTTTTTAATTTTACCTTTGAGAAATAACCCCATGTGTTATTGACGTGATTGGTTGTTCCCTATATGTCTAGTATCATAAGCATTTTATNACCTTTGAGAAATAACCCCATGTGTTATTGACGTGATTGGTTGTTCCCTATATGTCTAGTATCATAAGCATTTTATGCTTGTGTTAGCATAAAAGTACATTTTTTAATAAACTGAAATTTTACTTATATTTTATGTATAAT
This sequence comes from Clitarchus hookeri, assembly GCA_002778355.1. NCBI lineage: Eukaryota > Metazoa > Arthropoda > Insecta > Phasmatodea > Phasmatidae > Clitarchus > Clitarchus hookeri. The sequence goes on from NQII01001345.1 coordinate 1,782, forward strand.
TTATAATATTTTATGTGTAAGTAATATGAATAAAGACAGGGAGAAAATAGGTGTGTTGGTAATGTCTAGCAAAAAAATTTTCCAATGCAAAATATGATTACACCGAGTACGCACAAATGTGGTGCATTGCTCCTTTGGTGTAATTTTCTAAATTGGGTTAAGCTTTGTTTGCATTTGGCAGAGGAATATCCTGGAATTAAAACTTGAACAGGGCTTCAGAAAAGTGTGAAGTAACAGTGAATGGACTATATGTTCCAAGTATTGTGTAATTGCAGGAAGTGAGTAAATTTGTGAGGATATGCTTTGTTTCTAGTTAGAATCATCTTGATGTCAATTAATGTGTGCAATATCATGTTTTTTTTNATTTGTGAGGATATGCTTTGTTTCTAGTTAGAATCATCTTGATGTCAATTAATGTGTGCAATATCATGTTTTTTTTGCAATTCAGCAGTTCCTTAGGTATGCAGTTATCTTCTGTACTCCTTATTTTTCACTGAATCACATTTTANTTTTTTTGCAATTCAGCAGTTCCTTAGGTATGCAGTTATCTTCTGTACTCCTTATTTTTCACTGAATCACATTTTAAGATATGGCAGGAATAGGTGGCTAGGTTATTAATTACATTTAAAAAGGAGACAGAAAACACAAGTACTTACAGGTTGGTTGGTACTCGTGGATAGACACACACGCACACACAAAAGTTGGACACACACATTTTCCATGTGAATGCGCAGTGACAATGTTTTGCTGGCTGAGCCAGTTTCTTCAGGCGGTGAAACATTTTAATCTGAATTTATGACTTAGCTGTTTGNGACAATGTTTTGCTGGCTGAGCCAGTTTCTTCAGGCGGTGAAACATTTTAATCTGAATTTATGACTTAGCTGTTTGTGATAGCTTGTAGAGTGATGGTTGAAGTGAGCTAACCATTGTAAGGAAGGTCCCAGCCCCCCTTAATTCATTGTGCATTTCAAAGCTGTAGAAGTCTCTTTATAAATATTTCTAATTTGTTGCTGCTCTTATAACCACCATGTGGAATTCGCATGGTCTGCATGCGACATGCAGGGATCCAGAAAAATAAAAAATTGCCATTATAGGTGTTTCTACATTTTTTGACAATATTAGTAAGTTCCATTGTGGTACTTAATACCATTAGAAATCATCCACAGTTTCATCTCTGTTAGCGTGGGGTTACAGCATGAAAACTTTTATATAGTGGTCGTGTTTTTCAGTACTGCATGTGGATTGCACGCTTCTGAAACATTTGTGATGGTTAACTTTATCTTTAACACGTAACACTGATGTGGACTCATCAGTAGCGTGTTAGTTGTTAAGTGATATTGTAGAAATAAATATAGGTTGCTCTCTTGTTTGTTACAGCGTCAACATTTTTTCCAAGCCGTAGATTACGTTGCCAGTTTTGATTTTGTTCCAGGGGGATATTAAGGCAGTGTTTGATGGTTCTTGCAAACTCATCCCTATAAAACTCGTTTCGAATGAGTGCTGCAAAGTTGCGGNATTAAGGCAGTGTTTGATGGTTCTTGCAAACTCATCCCTATAAAACTCGTTTCGAATGAGTGCTGCAAAGTTGCGGACGAGTTCATCCCAGAGCTGGTGGAAACACTTGCTTCGCAGATGAATCCTCAGGTTGTCTGCTCCGTAGCTGGCCTTTGCAACAACGCTCATATTGATAGCTTGTTACANCTTCGCAGATGAATCCTCAGGTTGTCTGCTCCGTAGCTGGCCTTTGCAACAACGCTCATATTGATAGCTTGTTACAGAACAAAAAAGTAAGTAACTGAAGTCTGTGTTCTGCTGAAAATAAAGCGATGTTTGTACGCACGTGAGCCGCCCTTAGCATTGTACCGACATCATATCGTAGCTCACTGCTCTCTGCCGCAGTGGCGGTCAGGTGCAAAGTTCAAATGATGTTCCAGGGCAAGACAGCACAAGTCGTGCAGTGCTTGTGTTGAAAAATATTTTTCCATAAATTATGCTTTGCAGATGATAAGTATGACTGTCGACTTGTTTTTTACTTGGTGGCAGAAATTCATGTACTGAAATAGGTGCTTAATTAATAATTTTTAATTTATCAGAAAATATATGTCAAATAGAGGTGTAAAATCCAATGTATAAGTTACAAGGAAAGAGGATATCTTATAAATAAAAAAGGTTAAATGGAGAAATATTTACAGTATATTAATGTGACATGGTTTTTATTCCATGTTCTGTAATGATACTATTTCCCAAGTAGTCTTGTAAATGTTTTCAAATGTTGTGCAGGCACGTGATTGTGAAATGTTTTTATTTAGTTATAAAATTTGCTAGAATGGGGTGTATTTTGTAATGTTTGGTTCTTTCATAAATTTCAAGAATTTTGAGGTTTAGCAGTAGCCTTGTAGTTTTTAGTGGAAGGGGCAGGCACCATCATTTTTATTCTAGTTTTAATTTTCCTGAATCAAATGATCTCAGNTAGTTTTTAGTGGAAGGGGCAGGCACCATCATTTTTATTCTAGTTTTAATTTTCCTGAATCAAATGATCTCAGAAATTGCAAACCTTTCTTTTTTACTTCAGTGGTAGATTCCTCTATCCATCGTTTCTCAGGTGACTGACAAAAAGTTTTAATATATGTGGTCTTGAAATGCAGATAAATAAAAAATGGGACCACAGAATATGTTTCATGGATGCAGACTTTCAATCCATCTTGGTTCAATATATAGAGGTTCAACTGTAAATCGCTGAGTTGATGTTAATGAGTTGGGCATGCTGTGATATTTTTATCTATTTTGAGTAATACAATTTTGGCTTGTATACAAACATTGCCCAAGAAGTTATTTCATTCTTTATTTTATAAAAGTGTCATATCTACACTTCCTTAAATGGCTCACTTTTTCTTTTACAATTTCATGAACTGTATGCATCAAAAATTTCTACACATACTTCTGAAATCATTAAAACTGTGTTATTCTTATAAATTTTTACATTAACTTTATTAGCCAAATTATTTGTAATCACACTGGGCTGGTCATTCCGCACTATAACTGCTCCGTATATTGTTAGACTTGTAAACCTAATTTCCCAACCTTACTGTCGAACGTTAATGGAATGGTTAACCAGTAACAAGAATCTTAGTACAGTTTGAAAATTACTTTGTTTTGTGTGGGGGAGGTATTAAGTAACTTATTACAATATCTTATTTTTCCTCGCAGGTGACATCAAAGGATTGCAGAAACTGCGACGTTGTAGTGTCTGAATTGAAAAAGAAGTTTGATGTTGCTTCACAAGACGATGTTCTGGCAGCATTGCTGGAGGTATGTTGACAACTTAACGCTAGAGTTAGGGATTTTTATGCAGTGTGTACTGGTGAATTAATTTCAATCCAAACAGTGGGAAATTGAATTAAAGCCCAATTTAATCCAAAATTATTGTGGTTTTTATCACATTAATATAAATTCCTAAAATTGTGTAAATTTGACCAACAATTTTTTATTACTCTTGTATTTATTAGTGTGAATCATAAATTTAGTGTTTTTTTGTTTTGTTGCAAGTTTTATTTGTAACTTTGCTATTATATACATCAAAATTGTGTTTACTAGTGTGTGTTGCTACCGATTTTATAGCTCTATTCTTTTTAAGGTTATCAAAAATCATATTTTGAGCTATGCATAAATACTGAAGTACGTAATTTGTAAATTGAAAACTCTTTACATTGAAGTGAAAAATTTACGTTTTTGTTAAAATGATTTTGCACTAACATGACTTTCATTTTAGATTTTTTCATATTTATAATGGTTTACAACAGAACAGGAAATGAAAAAAGCAGAGCATTAGCAATTTCTTATTGATACTGGTCGTTATGAAATGTATGGAGAGTTTGAAGGCAGAATTCAGGAGTCATGAAATTATTTTGAAATTCATCTTGGTTTTAAGTTGATTTAGTCATGCTTGTAAGTACATATTGTTAAAAAAAAAAAAAATTAGTTGTAGTATTTTAGATTTTGTAGTTATTATTGTGCTTGCGAAATCACAACACATTTTCGACTNAAAAAAAAAATTAGTTGTAGTATTTTAGATTTTGTAGTTATTATTGTGCTTGCGAAATCACAACACATTTTCGACTTTTGGATAGCTACTTTATACTGCAAAAAGTATTTTGTACTTGAAAATGTTTGTACACTAGTATATTTAAATAATTGTTTTGCTTATATTGTGTCAGTCTAATTAAGTATTTTTATGTAGGTTTGTGGGCGCTTTGGCAGCTATTCAGACGGCTGCTCTGCAGTTGTGATTACGTACTTCAACGACATTTATTCACACATGAAGAAGAATCTTGACTCTGGAGCATTTTGTCATTTGGCAGGTGTATGCTCTAGCAAGTTCCATAGCCACAGGAAGGTAATATTTGTCTTCTATGATTTTGAAAATATTCTTTGATGGCATTTTAAGCTAGTGGACTGGATTTGCGACAATTTTTTCCTGCCGAGCTGATTCATATTTTCTAATGTGTGTCAATGTTTTCTGCTGACTTCCTCGTATGTGATAATTGCAAAAAAAATGAGTGTATAGTTTTACTGTTGAAGGGAAACCTGCAGAATAAAAAAAATTTAGCAAAGGAGTGTGTAACATTTTGTGCGCAAATTCATTTGTGTAATATCTGTTACACTGCAGTATGAAAGGCTAGTGTTGAAAAGTGATTAGAGACTGGTGTAAAATCTTCAGAGATACAGAACATAATATTATTGCAATAAATAAATTTTGTTTTAAAAAATTACACATATTTATGCACCTTAACTGGAAAAATTTAAATATAGTGTCTACATACATATTAATTTTCAGACAAAGCTCAAAACTATTTTATTTAGTTGAAAGGAAAATTTGTTAAATTCTTGAGTTTCGTAGAATGTGACGGTGATAATATTGAAGTCAGACGATAGCTAGGGACTGGAAATTACTGTAATTTTGAAATGTTGGCCTGTGATATTTTGCAATCTGAAAAATTGTGTTTTCAAGTATTTTCACAAAAATGCGGTTTTCCATGACATTTTGAAAAATTGGTTTTAAGCTCGCCTACAGATATTTGAATTAAGGAATACCATTAATTATTTATAAGACAAAAGTGGAAAGCCATGCAGATGTGGTGACCTTGTGAAAATTTTTAAATAATAGACATGAAAGTAAACATTGCATTTAAAACATAACAGTAGTTGACATACTCCAAGAAATATTTAGATACTGAAATCTGTGATTTTAGGGACAAAACAAATTTTATCTTTTACTGTCTCATTTTTCGTTTAGTTTATTCTATGTGCTTGTATGGACAAGTTCTAACTGTATTCTTTTGCTTAAAAAATTTTTTTTGCTGCTATTTAAGAAAGTGACATTGTTAAGTTTTTATGTTAGTAGGAATGAACGTAACACATTGTGCAGTATTTATAAAATTTAACGTCTTGTTGTAGGGTGGACACAACAGAAGGACCTACATTTCAAGTTTGAAGCCTTGGCGTGAAAGCCTTCATTCTTTACAAAATTAAAAGAACCTAAGCTAGATTTTTTAAATATGTGTGCAACTTCTGAAGTTTCATGGCTTTCATTAGAAGAAGCTTCATGGTTTTATGAAAATATGTTAGGGAAAGTGATGATTGTGATACCTTATCTCCTTTACAGAAACAAGCTCTGGTAGTTACAATCTTGATTGCAAGAATTTTATATAATAACCTGATCCATTCAGCACTGTTGAATCCTAAGGTTCATTCACACTTTTAAAGCTTTTGTTTTACATGCTGTGATGTGGGCATGACCTAACTATATCTTCAGGGAAGTATCAGTTCATACAATAAACTCCCAATTTACCGGGGGCAGCTTAATCAGGTGTGGCTTAACCGTGGAGCCATTAGTTCAAAGTCAAATACTAAACAGCTGCTGCTAGTCGCCTTCCGCTGCTATTGACAACCCATGCGCTTGCTGTTAATTACCAGACTGCAGTCAAGTGATGTGGTACAAATTTATTTTAATATTAAAAGTGTTAAGGTACTATATTTACACACATTTTTAACAGTGCATATATATGTGAAACTTGGAAGTATTAAGAATTTTAGGAAATGGTCAGACGGCAGGTTTTCATTCATGATAACAAAGTATTTCACCATTAAAACTGGCGCCTGCTCATCAAAAAGGCGAGATAGTGTAGTTTGCAGTATACACACAGCGGCTATTTATAAATTAACTATGGCACCAAGTGCAACTGGATGACAAAATATCATCACATTAACATAAATATTATTTTTTGCCAAAATGATTCCATTGCAAACAACGCGTGGTTTTAATAAATACATAAATAAATAACATGTATTTTTGCTTTGTTGCTGAAATGGAAGGGGAGTCAGGACAAAAAAAAAATTGCGAGTTGGCCTTAGAAAGGCTTGGTGATTGCTGGCATAATCCAAATTATTAGCAACCAGAATCGCTTAACACGGAAATATGTTACGTTAAAATATTTATAGAGCTCACTGAAAATTTAAAACTCTTGAGAATTAATTTACATATTTGCATTTTACACACGGAAAACTAGTTATTTCATGGGGGCGTGGTTTCCAAAGTGAGCCGCACACACTGGCCAACAGATGGCAGCACGGGTCGCCTATTATGCTGCTGTGACGCAAAAGTAAATCTTATCACGTCCTTTTAAAAGTAAATTTTTTCATCTCTTGTGGTCTGAAAACAACTCGGGTTTGAAATATATCATCAAATTAATGTAGAAATATTTTAAAAATACTCTGCGATGTGCAACCTCTTCAATTAATATGAAGCATGCATGTGGCCATGTTATCAGCAAATACTAGCTACGGCGTATGAAGAAGAGACAAGCGAAGGTTAACTATCGCATACGGTGTTCCATTTTGTTTAAACACCTATACATTATTCTTGAACAAAGTTTAATTTGTTAGACTTACAACAGCTGTTTTGTAACAAAAGTAAAAAACATAGACATTTTGTTTCCAATCTCCTTCCTGCCTGCATATTTCTGTGATGTCTGTTGTGCAAATTTAGGCTGTCAAAATAGCCAAATTGAAATTTTCTTGCAATATTTCACGCATCAGCTGATACAGGATTTTGTGTATATGATGATGTTAATACCATTTATGATTTTGCCATAACTGGCTGTTGAAAAATTGAATTCTTATAAAACTATATTATTTGTTTACATAAACTAGATGTTTAGTATTAGCCCTAAAGTAAACATTTTCCCCTCCCCCTTGTTTTAACCATCAATATCGGTTATCTGAGAACCCTTAGCCAGTCATTACCCTGAAAATTGGGAGTTTACTGTAGTTTGTATTGTTGTATGAGATCTGTTTTGGTTTAGTTTTTATTTATATACAGTAATGTACAATGCTCAGTGTTTAATAAACATTTAGTTGCATTGTTAATTTTGTACTTGCATATGACACACTCAAAAGTAATATGGCCACAACTAAAAATGTGAAATTTAATTAAGGATATCACTGAAAAAATGTGTGTATATATATATATATAATTAGGCCATAACCTATTTCCAGTAATAAAGCCAAAGAACAAAATTTTGATGGATGTTAGTNAAAGTAATATGGCCACAACTAAAAATGTGAAATTTAATTAAGGATATCACTGAAAAAATGTGTGTATATATATATATATATATATATATATATATAGGCCATAACCTATTTCCAGTAATAAAGCCAAAGAACAAAATTTTGATGGATGTTAGTCCCAGACTTACCATACCTTATCAGTTGTAATTATATAGTAAACAAAATAATGACAGGTAAGATACTTGTGAAAACCCTTGCCTCCTTTAAGAGAAGATGTGGAGAAAAAGTGTTTAAAACTTCAAAAATGCTTTCCTGAAAAATTACTACATTTTACTTCGGACCATATTGCTTTGACACTGCTGTCTCTTACTTTTTCCAAAATTAAATTTCCAATTGTTTCTGCTTGTCAGTGATAGTTTGTTTGGTCCATCAGAATACATACTGTTATTTTTGGTGTTATCTAGGATATTGAAATTACATACGAGTCTTCTGTTGGCATCGTAAATGCTGACAACAGCCTGCCATGTGAGTTGTGCGAGGACCTGGTGAAGCATCTTAGGGATATCCTTGTTGCCAACACAACTGAAGCAGAGTTTAAGGATATGTTGGTTGGTGTTTGCAAACAAACCAAAGCATTCCAATCAGAGGTTAGTCAATTTGTTTATTTGCAGATTATTTTCTCTTAACTCCTAAAGTACAGTCTATTCATTGTATCTTCACACTTTTTGAATCTCCTTATATCTCCCTAAAATCTCCCTATTTTAAAAGCATTTTATACTTCTTTTAACTTAAAATTATTTTATTTTTTGTTGAATCGGCTTTTTACTATTATTTTATCTATAATTTATAATATTTAATTTATAATTTGTATGAACAAAATGAGGGAGAAAATGAGTGTTGGTAATGCCTAAAATGAAATAGTTCTCATGCAAAATATTATTGAACTGAGTGAGCACGAATGTGGTGCATTGTCCATTTGGTGTGATTCTCTAGATTTAGGTTAAGCTTTGTTTGCATGAGGCAGAGGGATAGCCTGAAAGTAGAACTTTAGTAGGGCTTCAGAAAAGTTGGAAGTAACCATGAATGGACTATATGTGTGACACGTGATGCGTACTGACATGTACATAAACACGACTTTGCCTCATCTTCACGTGTCATCACGTCACCCCAGGCGGGTTTAGGCGCTTACCAGGCGCACTAGGCTGGCTTCCATCACGTGAGAGGGGTTGGCGTTGCATCTGATAATAAGACGAACTAACTTGGCTGCCATTGTCCGTGAGTGCCTCCGCGTCTAGGGGTGCGCTGGTGCAAGTTGCTTGAGGTTTACACCCCACCCCATCTAGGTTACGTGATTCCATGTCCAAATGAGGCGAAGTTTTGTTTATATATTAACTTATCAAAGATGTTCACACGTCAAGGTTTAAAAAAGATGTTGTGAACAGAGGCTAGACAATGCATAGGGGTGAATAACAAAATTTACCAGAAAATACTTTCATATGTGTTTTGAGAAATATAAGTTGTGAAATGTTTTTGAAAATATAATTTAGCCATCGGTTTTTTTATTTACAGTAGTGATTTATGAACACTTTTCACTGTGTTGTGCTGTTTAGTGTTCACAGCGATGATTGTCAACTCTCGATTGTACGACCCTTCACTGTTCCCGGGAAAAGGGTCATTATTTCGAGAGGATCATTTTTGAAAAATTGTTTTGTTTTAAAGGGTTGTTATTTCGAGAGGGTCGCTGTTCCAGTGGTCTTATAATTGTGAGTTGACGGTGCTCTTTTTAACATGTGAGATTGCTTGATCCTCTGAATAATCTCATAGAAAGATCAGGTTCTCCACCACGAAGTTGTGAAAGGAAATAAAATATTACCTGACAGTATTTAAATACAGTGGAACCATGCTACAACAGCTGGCAATGGCAGTTGCTAATGGTCATTTGAAGTGAATTTACTGGGCAGCATCATAAAGTCTCTTCACAAGCATCCTGTATTTTCTGAATTCTGTGATGTGTTTGGAATGAGACAAGTTGGCCTCAAAATACAATGCAGTATGACTTTTGACAGTGACACTTTGCATGATTGACCATTGGTCACTTAAAGATTATTAAAATTAGAATAAATGATATCCACTGATAATTGAGCAAGACATTTTTTTTTTTACTGTCCGTCATTTTTAAAGGCACAGAATGTACCCTGGAAATAAACTGTATACGTGACACCTTCATGACCCATTTATGAATCTGAACTGCATTGTTTAGTTGTAGGCATTTTTTCTAAAACAGCACCCTTTGATTTAACTTTGTTTGAAACATTAAACATTGTCGAAGGCTGAATGCTGTACAGTCTGATGCAGGTTTCAGTCTTGCCAACATTGACTTTGTCCGTAGATAATTTAATGAGACGAATTTAAATTCTCTTGCTGTGCCGTATTATTTCAGTGGTTATACCAATATCTGTCTTCCTGTTGCGTGAGCATGCTCATTATTCACTTCTCCCCCTCTTCAAGCTGCCTGTTTCTCAGCCCCTCCTTGTTTTTGTGAGTGCGACTCTACCTGAGAACAAGACAGTAGCCAACCAAGACAGAGAGGGGCGAGAGTGGAAGTCAGTGTCTCATTCATATCCCTTCGTTCCTCGAGTGTGATGGACAGGGAAAAAAAAAAAATAGACAAAAGCTGTTTGATTTTCTTTTGAGTTTATGTAATGTGTGCGTCACGTTTCGCAGACCAAAAATTATTTTACTTAAAACTCCTTTTCCTTGTACTGTTCCAATTTTACCAATTAAATCTATGAGGTATTTATCAATATCTATGTGCTCTAATTACAGTGCCTGAGCCTTGTAGACCAGTATTATGAAATTGCATACGAATTCATTGTCAATGGTTTGGATCCTGCGGAAGTGTGCATTAGTGTTCAGCTGTGCCCACAAAGTACGCACAACGGACAGGTGAGACTTCTCTTATTCTGGTGTAGTGCTTTAGTTATGGTTTCAAACTTTTATTTAAAATTTTGCATCTAAACATAGGTGTGTTGCAAACATGCTAGTTTTAACACTCTGTCCCTATAATGCACAGATAATAGTGTTATTTTATCGTTTTATGGAAACATGATGGAAGAAAAGTAGTTGTAGTCTCTCTGACCTGCAAATTCTACTTGTATGTAAAAAAAAAAAAAATTGAAACCATTTACACATGTTTCAATTATAAGAAAGAGTAATACTATTTTGACAGAAAGTCATTACATAAAATTATATAGAATAGGGACTTTTCCGAAAACTGGGAAAATTATACCTGTAAATAGTGTATGGTGTATATGGTCATTACTAATTACCCTTAATAGGAATTTTGTTTGGGACTTAACGTCTTTTGCAGAATATACCATGAAATGTGATGATGAGGAAGGCTATGATGATTGGGGTGTTATGTGACAAAAACAAGTGAAATTTATGTCAAATATATTTATTTCGGGTTGCTGAATCGTGTTTAATGCGAGAACGCCTCTGGAAACGAAAGCTTATTTTAAAAAACATTAGTCACAGGGTATGTTTATGATAGACCATGGTAATCTAGCAGTCTCGGAATACCATTTAATTCCAATAAATTTTTCAAGGTTTATCTTCCTGAAATTGAACACATAATTTTACTATGTAATATATAAGTATTACAAAACATATATTTACAGTATATGATACACAAAATGATCCCAACTGTTGTTTTCATCTTGTAGTTGATGTGTATCGCCATGATACATTTTTACGACAATCGTGCACAGAGACAGGAAACAAATGCGTAACGAATTTGGTTTCCCAGTTCAATTTGTACCTATTTCATGTCACAGTTGTATGCTGGTAGTGTGTGAAACACGATGTGCATTGTAATGTGTGAATTTGACTGTATATCGTTGTCTGTGGGAAATGTTGCGATTTACAAGTGATATTACACATTTTTCTGTGCGGTAATTAAATGTGATGTGTTGGTAATTAAATGCAACGTTTTAAATTTACATATTGTGAGGAATTACAAATGTTTATTTGAAATTCTTTTCATGTGAATTGTGTGGTAATGCCAGTGTTTGGGGGGTTTACAGAAATTGAATAGACATTAACGTGTCGCATAACTTCTTAACAATACATCNGGTAATGCCAGTGTTTGGGGGGTTTACAGAAATTGAATAGACATTAACGTGTCGCATAACTTCTTAACAATACATCACAAAGGAATTAAATTCCCAGCTTACATAGGTAACTTATCTCATTAGTTTTTGCGTGGAAAGTAAGTGTATTTCATAATTGTACTGTGTAGTTTTGCTTGTGACTAGGGGAACTGAAGGTCTTTTGTAGTGCTGCTGCTAGCCATGTAAAATGCAGATCTAACCAAAAGAAATGTGAGGTTAGTTTCTCTTAACACACTATCTCGCATCGGCATACTCTCCCCTGTAAACACACATTGTGAAAATTAGTTAGGTTAGGTCTTCTTGCATTTAACGTGTTTACGCTACATAATTTAAATGTAACATACATAATTTTTACATGTTTTACCCCACAATTTCCCTGATCTTCATAGCCCTTCCCACTATTGCATTTGGTAGTATGTACTGAGAATATATTGATGCCCCTAGGAAATTCTTGTTCTCTGTAATTAGTAATGTCGATTTATACAATTTTCCGAGAAAATGGAATGTTTTAGTTCGGGAAAGCCCCTATTCTATATAATTACGAGTCACTCATTTTAAATGAGTATATAAACCTTGTATTTAATATAGATAGAACATGGTGTATTCAAAAGTTGCCACTATAGTGCCATTATAGCCCATACACATTATATTGCAGTTCTGCTGTAATTTGAAGATAAATTACACAGTGGTAATGATTGCATGATTTTTTAAAAATTAATCAGCGCTCTTAGTTTTGTTGTCTTCACTGCTAATTTGACTGTTATTCTTGTTTCCTTCTATGTCCCATAACGTGTCATCTTCTTTACCATGAAATTTATTGTTTGCCAATTTTTCTTTGATGTTTGCATATGTTGAGTCTGTTTGGGGCACAAAATTTTTATCAAATAGGTAGCATAGTTTGTTTGGGGCAGTACAGCAATTGATTGCTGTAAGCTTTAGTCATAATGAAGTGCTAAATAATTTTGAGTTAATATTTATATAAATTGTTTTAGAATGTATGTACTTGAAACAAACTTTTTACAAATATATTGGTGTAACTTTTACAGTATTGATCAAAAACTAACTTATTCACAGTGAATGTATTTTCATATTTGAATATTAACAGTATGTATCTTTTAAATAATTGGTGAACTAAATTATAAATTAAACAAAAATAAATTATTGGTTAATGGTACGTAGAAAAAATATTAAACAATAAAGAAATTCATACCTGGTAGATAAGAACTGGTGTTAAAATTTATTTTGCTTTAAAGAAATTACGAAATGATTTCAGTATTTTGTATTACTTGCTGGCAGATGTTGTATTGCTGTAACCTTGTCTGTTTCCACAATTAACAACCATTTTAAAGGTCACATGCCATATGTACTGTGTCTAATGTGAGAATTGGGCACGATTCAGGCACCTGTGTGGCCGTTGGTTACCAACGAAGTATTGGATGTGGCGGCTGCTCGTCTTACACCTGCTAAGAAAGTGGAGTTTGCAAAGACTCCTGCAGCAGACATGGTAGCCCCAACGAAGGTGGTGTCTTCAGATGATATTCTGATTCCATGGGTTACCCTGAATATGGCACAGAAGCAGGATGCTGGCGTGAAATTACATAGAGTTCCCCTCACCAAGGATGACTCTGGTTAGTTATACCATACTTGTAATGTTTCATAGTGTTCTGGATATAATGCTGCCACTTAAATTGTTTTGCATTAACTGTTTGTATTAGATATGAGAAATGCTCTATAAATGGCTACAGAACGTTTTGAATTGTTTTTTATTTGCTGTTTGGTAATGCAGGTCTGAACTCTTGGTATATCTTGATAATAGTTGAAGAGTTTCCAGATCAGTGGCATTATTGCTTTTACCAAAGTTACTATTGGATGTCAGCATTTCTAAAGAGGATTGTCGCATACAAATAAGTTTAACTGGAAATGAAAGTAAAGGAAATTTTACTTATAAGTGTGTGTATTTTGGTAACCTGTTGAGAAAAGTTAATTTTACACTTGTGATAAAAAAGGCAAAAAGGCATAAAATGTGGTCAGTATTTGGGGCAAAGGGAAGAGGTTGCATTTTAAAAGCATAGTGATGGAAAAATGTGTCAATAGACAAGAAAGTAAAAAGAAATATTTTCATTTTTGTGTATTTTGCAAGCACTTTTGAACAAATTATGAGATTTCCAAAAATTTTAGTTATTTAGAAAATGTTTTAAATGCAAAATAATCTTGTCAAAACTACTAAAATTATATATTTTACGTGAAGCCGCAGGTTAAAAAGTTTTATGATGCAATTTTAGTTATTGTTCTAGAAAACATTGATAGTAATTATAAGAACTGTATTGTCCACTTGGTGATTGTTCGTTTGGCACTTGATAGATGGGAATGTGTTTGGAACCTGTTGGTAAGCTTGACAGTTGTAAATATGTTTTACCTACTTACGAAATAAATTGTTAGGATGGTAGAGCAGCAGTAATCTGAATATTGGCTGAGGAAAGTGGTTTTCTGTAAAAGTCTGTCTCCATTTTGTTCATTGCATGGTGGCACATGGGCTTGGTATGTTAAATTATAGGAAGAGTTGGCAACTTCTCTCAAAGAAATTTTCAAAATTGCTACACAAAACTCACCAACCAGATTTGATTTTTGCTTGATTTAATATTAGATTATGTCAAATTACAAAAAAAAAAAAAAAAAATGTTTCTTACAGCTGAAAATATTACTAATTACTGTCCATTGCATTTGTTTCCCTTATTTTCTAGTACCATCAGAAAAAATAACTTTGAAATTAAATCAAAGAAATCCCATTCCAAATATTTAAATATCATCAGTTGTAATGCAGTGATGAAATTACTCAACGTAGCGAAGTAATGCAAATAAAAATTGACAAGACTGCTATCATGTATAGATTGTAACTCCAACATAAACAACTGGAAACAACTACAAAAAAATTAAGAATACATATTTGAAACTGGAAAACTGGCAGTGTCAAGTTTCATTCTGCTGTGGGATTTTCCAATCCCCTGTACTTGCTTACAAGGAGGGAGCATGCGCAGCAATGCACACTAGACACAGAACACATTCATAACCACATGACGCAAGATGTAGGACTCATAAGTGTTGTGCAAGTCAGGCAACTCGTGTCCATCCACGTGTCCATCATATGTACCAGGGAAATTAAGAAACACAAAAATTCAAAATCCTGAGAGTAGAAGATGGAAATAAATTTCCTCAGTTTTTCTTATAGTCGTACAGACTTTTTAACTATCTTCTAAAGTTGCCAGTTGGGGTGACAAAATCACCAAGATGACTACTCCACTCTGCCATTGTGGAGCGCATGTGAGTTTGATACTCTACTCCTGACTGTGTACTCCCAGACTGAGGAATATTAATCGTCAGACATATTTTAAAACACATTTAAAAATAAAGTATTATTACAGAATGGTTTGTCTGTCTTGTTCGATGTACCAGATTTAGTTTTTAAATCACAGTTGCATGAAACTTGAATGGGTGCTTCAACTACTGTTTCTCTGCACAAGTTTATTGTCAACGCACGTAACATATTCTGCTTAGTTGTTCAACCAGTTTTTTTGTATCCTCGTAGAAAGCGTGAAAGGTTTAAAGTTTCCTGACCAAATGACAGACTTACTTGGAAAAATGCGAGACTGTTTGGTTGCTGTATTTTTATGGTTTTACATTAAAAATTGCGTGTCTTTTGTTTCAGCTGTAAAGGCATCCCACTTGAACTCTTTCCAGCTGCCAGCTGAGCGCTTGATGCCACATGCTATGCTTGGTGCAGGCGACAGGGAAACTTGTGAATTTTGTCAATATTTCTTGCACTATGTTCAGCAAGCAATAACTTCACCAAAATCAGAGGTAAGCAGTAAATTTGGTGTGAAGTATAGGACTTGTTTAAATGTAGTGAATGAAAAAGTCACATTGCTAGAGAATGCTGATAAACATTCAAACTTTAATATGTAGTAAGGTTATCCTTCCAGTTATTATATAAAAAATGTAAATATCCCATGTATTCTAATGTTGTAGTATTTTAGTTTACACACAAACAAATTGTATAACAGCACATTTTCATATGTGGATGTACAGCTTCTCTGCCAGCAGTTGTCCACATCACTTTTGGTGTCGTAGATGATTCTCGTGGTGGGCTGAAGTTCCAAGCTGAGTTCCCTTCAGAACTTTTTGCCTATACTTGTAGGTATGGGAGGAGGGGTACAGAAAGGTGAACCAAGGGATGCGACATGCACAGATCTGCTGAGTTCAACCATTCTTTGAAAAATGAAAAATCAGCCAAATATATTTCTACTGAGGCATTATGCAAGAAATTTTCGCAAATGAATGTCTTTTTTGACTTGCCAGGAACCTCTAGGAAAATCAAACTTGGATGTCGTCAAAGAAGTTACGTTAAATTTAAGACGTATAAAGTTTTTGTGGCAGTTTGATTTTTCAACTTGCATGGGACTAGTTTGTATAAAAAAAAATTTGTGTTGTATATGGCGCAAGGAAAAGTGACGAAAAAAAACTCTTGGAATTTAAGAAGGCGAGATTATGTACTGAGTGATGCAGCAAAGTAAGTAGTTGCAATTGAAGAACAGATAGTCTTTACAAAAATAGTATGTAGTTCTNGCGTCTACCACTCCGGCTAATGGCCGTAAGGGGGGAATGCAGCCCTGCATCCGGCCACCTTCTACCATCTGTGCTGTTGCCCCTCACACTGGCCCTGTGCTTCGAGTATAAATAGATAGGACCTGCGGTCTTTGGTTTGGGGCTGACTTGCGCAGCTCCAGTTGCAGAACGTCACTCTGCCCCGACATGTATTGAAGCCATCAACACCACACTATTAAACGTGTCTTCATCTGTAAACTTCTCTTGCTCTCAAGTCCGGGTATTTTGCCAGTCTGGGGTTGCCCTCGCCCCCGCGCCATTGTGTGAACCACGCCATAAATAATATCTACTGTCATTTCGATATGCACACGTTCGTTACGTACACGTGTTTCATCGTAACCTGACCTTTACACTTTTATTGGAACATCAAAGTTTGCTATTGCCTCTCATGTTGTGTTCTTTCTTACGAGTATGTATATTGGTTGCGCTTCGTTGTCTGTTTGAAACCATTCTGAAACTGGGAACATTGGTTTGGTTTGAAGTCAGCCATTTTGAATGTTGTGTTATTGGTCTCCGATTATGTGGTTCGTGATTTTGTGATGGATTATCTATTGGAAGTCCTTTACGTGTTCTAATCGTGTGGTGATATAATTAACACATGTCACTCTCGAAAGTATGTTCGACTTCGTATCATGCTAGATATGAGTTGAAATATACACGAGATGGGGTCCCCAAAAATTCGTAGTTCTGTTTTTCCACGAAATGTGCGTGGTGCAACACTGTTATCAACATTCGGACAATGGGAATATCTGCTTTGAGAAGCCATGAAAAATCAGCCGAATATATTTCTACTGAGGCATTATGCAAGAAATTGTTGCAAATAAATGTCTTTTTTGACTTGCCAGGAACCTCTAGGAAAATCAAACTTGGATGTCGTCAAAGAAGATACGTTAAATTTAAGACGTATAAAGTTTTTGTGGCAGTTTGATTTTTCAACTTGCATTGGACTATTTCGTATTAAAAAAAATGTGTGTTGTATATGGCGCAAGGAAATGTATAAGTGAAGAAAAAAAACTCTTGGAATCTAAGAAGGCGAGATTATGTACTGAGTGATGCAGCAAAGTAAGTAGTTGCAATTGAAGAACAGATAAAGTCTTTACAAAAATAGTATGTAGTTCCGTGTTTTAACATGTTTAGGACTACGATATTGTGTTATATTGAGACTCAACAAAAATTACTTAAAAGTGTGGCTGTTGTTGGTTTTGTTGTAGTCATTTCGATGACGTTCGAATCTCCATAGATTGTTTAGACACAAAGTTAGTTTGTTTCTTTTTGTTTTAGTTTATTAGATGTGGTTGTCAAGTTTACAAATTATATATAACTTGAGATTGTGTACTGTGGTCAAGACGGACTTGAATTAAGAGACAGAAATGCCACACAAACAAGCATGATGAGAATTTTAACTTTTAATGTTAGTTTAAATTATATAATGTTTTTATTGTTTCACACTTTTTCACAATTTACCTTTCTTTTGACTGCTATGCAAATTCTAATGTCTTTCTCTACGGTATTTTATTCATTAATTAACTTAACTCTATGTTTCCTGTAGAAACTGTCGTGTTTTTGTGTCAATTCTGAAAATTTATTTGCACACAGTTTTGACATGTTTCCTACTAGTAAGTAAAATGAGCACTATTGAAAGCCCTCTCATTTGGAATAATAGTCAATAAATACATTTTATTTTGGCCTTATATGTAAACTTCCGAGTGTGGTGGAATATAGGCATACACGCTGTGTTTATTTCTTACATGGCAATATTTATTTAAAATGGTGGTTAAAGAATAAGAAAGGGCTGAAAGGAAAAAGTACATAACTGGGGCTTCAAAAGTGCTCACTTTACTGTGAACAGCCTATACTAGTCTATACTTAAGTAACATGTGGTCGCCAGCATATCGTCAGTGCGTTGTCGAGCAAGTTCCCCGAATTACCTTTATTTCCAGTCTTAACGTATTAGCTGTAACGTCCAAAGTGTGGTAAGAATTAAAATTACCATCTCGCAAATGTTAACCCAAATTCGCTGTCTCTAATAAATTAAAAAATATTACAAATATTTCATTTTTTGCAAGGTTTTCTTTTTTTACTTTTATTACCTACGAATTTTTTTAGACTGATGTCAGTCTATTAATACCTTAAAATTTGTTTAGCATTACAATGACAAGTGGATTAGCTGAGAGTGTGTTAGTAAAATATACAGCCGCCACTTGACGCACCAGCTGATGGCGAAAGGATACATAAACGAAAAGTAAACACTGGTGCCACTTTCGTCAAACTGTCAAAATGTTTCCAAGTAACATGAGACCGAGAGTACAACTTATGGTGCCACTATTTTCTTAACAAACCTCATATGATTAAGTTAAATAGAAATTATTTAATAGCTTATTTTAATTATAATTCAAGATATGGCAGGAATGGGCCAGTAAGCTACTAATTACATTAAGAAGGGGCAGCGGTGGTGTAGTGTCCAGGACGCTCGCCTTCCGCCACGGCGATCCGGGTTCACTCCCGGATTTTTGCATGTGGGAATCGTGCTGGACGATGCCGCTTGCCGGTGGGTTTTCTCGGGGTACTCCCGTTTCCCCCGCCCTTGCATTCCATCGTCGCTCCATTCTAGGGTTTCATTTCTGTCATGCCCGGGATGACGGTCACCTACGGGTCCCAGCTGGAAAGACCGTTACTTGGAGGGTGTCGCCTTGCCCTGGGTGCACTCCCCGCACGCCATTTATTTATTTTTACTTTAAGAAAAATATAGAAAACATTATTAATAACAGGGAGGCACTCACGGTTANCGCACGCCATTTATTTATTTTTACTTTAAGAAAAATATAGAAAACATTATTAATAACAGGGAGGCACTCACGGTTAGACACACATACATAGAAGTCAAACTAACACATTTTCTACGTGGATGCATGGTTGCAATGTTTTGCTGTCTGTACCGGTTTCTTACGGCAGCGGACGGTTGTCCACTGCAGTCTGTTGAGTGGTGGTTGGCAAACAGTGAACCTAGGTGCAGAGGGGGAAGTAGGGTGAGATGGAAAATTTGAAATGTGGCGGAGGGGTTATCTTACGTTAAAGGCCCCATCCACAACCAACATGGCGCACATATAATGTATAGCATAAAGAAGTAAAAACCTGTATTTCAGTTTGCAACATCCACAACTAGTATTTGGCGTGACTTGGCAATACTTGTGTGGCTTGGCATTAAGATGGCCATCNATAAAGAAGTAAAAACCTGTATTTCAGTTTGCAACATCCACAACTAGTATTTGGCGTGACTTGGCAATACTTGTGTGGCTTGGCATTAAGATGGCCATCTCTGAGTATCTTAAGCCAAGTTTTTAACACCAACCAATGAGAATGTGAAATGTCATAAAAATTGCTTAATCAAGATAGCCAACTTATACATGTAAAAATTCTTGCCCAAGCATGTCATAAAAAACTTTTATAATCAAGATAGCCAACTTACACCTGTAAAAATTCTTGTGCCAGCAAAAATTATTTCCTATTCCTTTTTTCTTTTCTAATTGGTCAGACAAGTATTTTTTTATTTTATGTTAACTCCAATTGTGTACTCACGGNTGAAATGTGGCGGAGGGGTTATCTTACGTTAAAGGCCCCATCCACAACCAACATGGCGCACATATAATGTATAGCGTAAAGAAGTAAAAACCTGTATTTCAGTTTGCAACATCCACAACTAGTATTTGGCGTGACTTGGCAATACTTGTGTGGCTTGGCATTAAGATGGCCATCTCTGAGTATCTTAAGCCAAGTTTTTAACACCAACCAATGAGAATGTGAAATGTCATAAAAATTGCTGTAATCAAGATAGCCAACTTACACCTGTAAAAATTCTTGTGCTAGCAAAAATTATTTTCTATTCCTTTTTTCTTTTCTAATTGGTCAGACAAGTATTTTTTTATTTTATGTTAACTCCAATTGTGTACTCACGGTTTCACTTGTGTTGTGTAACTAATATTATTTAAGCCAAGTTGATTGTGGACAGGGCCTAAGCCTGGTGGCTGTCTGGATATATCACCACATCCATACAGCCATCTGGCTTAAACGTAAGTTAATCCCTCCGCTACATTTCAAATTTGTTGCTTCATCCTAGTTCTGCTGGCCGCTAGGTTCACTGTTTGCCAACCACTACTCAGTGCCTGAAGAAGCGGGCCGAGTCGGCAAAACGTTGCGACCACACATCTGTGTGGAAAACGTGTTCTGACTTTTGTGTACCATGTATGTGTGTCTATCCATTAGTACCGTCCTGCGGGTACTTATGTTTTCTGTCTCTTTTTTATAATGTAATTAATCATAATTTAAATTTCAAATAGTTCTAACAAAAACAGATTTGCTAAACAAGTTGAGCCATCACCTGCTTAACCTTGAAGATGTTGTATGATGCATCATGTATAGACATTAATACTGTCTTTCCAAGCTTTTGTATCTAATATTTGTGTCATGTTTGTTTTCAGAGCGAGATCAAGGATGTGGTGAAAAATGCTTGT
Organism: Clitarchus hookeri; assembly: GCA_002778355.1. NCBI lineage: Eukaryota > Metazoa > Arthropoda > Insecta > Phasmatodea > Phasmatidae > Clitarchus > Clitarchus hookeri. The sequence goes on from NQII01001345.1 coordinate 22,690, forward strand.
TCTCACTTGCCACAAGCGGTCTCAGATCAGTGTCGCAGCTTTGTTGATACTTACAGTGATGCTGCTATTGCAATCTTGGCCCAGGATATTGATCCCTCTTTGGTGAGTTGCGAGACACTGTATTGTAATATGTCATTGTAAAATGAAACAGCACATTACTTAATTACCGTATTTCGGAGTGTATAGGCCACTCATTTTTACAAAAAAAATGTACGAAAAGTTGGGTGGCG
>NQII01001345.1:25135-160344 GCA_002778355.1 Clitarchus hookeri
GTCAACAATGTTCTCAAAAGTTTTTATAAATTTTTCGGCAGCTTCAGTATCCGCACTGGCAGATTCTCCTGTAAATGTTATGTTGTGCAGTCCTGCCCTTGACTTAAACTTGTCGAACCNTTCCATATGACTGGCAGTGTTTCTTTGGGGTTTCCTTTCAAAGCCCTGGGATTCTCACAGTGGTACACTAACAGATGTTTTAGTTTACAATCTCTTGCAGCATTACCACCAATTAGAAGTGTCAGTCTGTCTTTAGATGCCTTGTGTCCAGGTGCAACAGCCTCTTCTTTTGCCAGGTAAGTTCTTGAAGGCATTTTTTTCCATAACAAGCCCGTCTCATCAACATTAAAAATTTGGTGAAATGAGTAATTTCCCTCGTCAACAATGTTCTCAAAAGTTTTTATAAATTTTTCGGCAGCTTCAGTATCCGCACTGGCAGATTCCCCTGTAAATGTTATGTTGTGCAGTCCTGCCCTTGACTTAAACTTGTCGAACCAGCCTTTGCTCGCTTTAAACTCTGGAGCATTAGCAGCTGACTCACCAAGCTGTTTTTTCCAATCTTCAAACAAGCTGAGAGCTTTGCATTGAATAAACAACCATGGCAGACGCCAGATGGTCGTTTCAAAGCTGTAAGATGTCGTAAAGGTTAGTTTCCTTTTACGTTAATGCTATTTTTGTTATTTATTTCTCGGAAATATTACAACGCTACAAATATAATTTCTTCTCGTTCCTTACCAAGTCATAACGCAAACAGTGAAGTATGTGACGTAATTTTCGATGTTGTGAACGAAGAAACATCATATCAAAGCAACAATAAGGTGCAAAAGTGAACATTCCATGAGTGGAATAAAAAGTTAGCTTCTGTCACGTGCAAATTAATGAAGTGTGATGTTCTTTATATAAGTCCTTTGCCGTGGTAACGTTGAAATCATCCACTATGTGGTAGGTTTTTTAAACATCTTTTTTATTTGAGTGAGAGAAGTATAGGTCACGCGAAAAGTGAGACGTTGTTCGAATTGGCACTTATAATATACTAAAAGGTCACATGACTTGAATTAATCTATAAACTGATGACGTATTTGGGTTTTGTAATGGTGTGCGAGAATGTAATTTTGCCATCGGGAAATAATTAGGCGGGAAACTTAATTTTCCCGCGGGAATTCAGGAAAAATCGCGAAAGATATTTTAAGTTAGGTTAAGAAATTTGTGGGTTGCTAGACCTAGTGAGTAACATCTATCATTACTTATTTCATTAAAACAAAAATAAACATAGACTTTATGTGCTAAAAATTAGATTCAAGCTAGAAAAGTCTTATAGTTTTAAATTTTTATACACATAGTTGTACTACGAATTAATCCTCTGGGTTTGGAGCACTTCTTAAAAATACTTGCTTCAATTTTAATAGAAAAATCCGTTATAATATTTTTTAAATAAGAAAAAAATATTGGACTTACAAGTTAAAACAAAAATGTAACTTTAAATTAGTTTAAAAACGTTGCCTTAATGTTTTCAGTTCCCTGCTATTTTCTTTATAATTTCATGACATCCACTAAGGAGCTTTGACATTTTTCGTTACATTTTTGGTAGTTAAATGTATGTACATTGACACAAATTTACTCAAATTAACTTTCAGTGGAAGTTTTAATGTCCGTGAACACACACGCTTCGAATCACTAGTGCAACTGCAATCACAGCCAGTCGCATAGTTCAGGTTATGAATGCAACATACCGAATCTGTATGCTAGCAAAACTAATTCCTGTATTGACAACAAAATTAAAAGTAGCTAAGTAAATGAATTATATTTTTTCTCATAGCAAATTTGTTACATTTAAAGTTTGTCATCGTCTTGGCGACGAGTGAGCACAACATACAATTAAAAACCCAATACATTCCGAACGAAAAACAAAGACAATTTGCTGGCGTGTTACGAATCGTTTTAACCAAACCCATATTAAAAAACACCATGTTAGATCTCATTAAAATATTTAAACATTTGGAGTCGAATTAAACATTCATCGTGCACTAGCTTATTTTTACATGAATGTTTAGGTTATGTATGTCGAAACTCGCATCAACCAGCAATCGATACTTGCAACTTATATAATTTTGCTCGCATATAAGACAAATTCAGTGCTCACGTTTTACCGTGACTTCTTAATGGTGCAAATTTGCAACCAGTTTTAGTTAATTTTTGAAATAAATATGTAGTGTTAACGTTACAATATATATGATGTACAAAAAAATTTTTAGCTTATGTAACTGTCTTTGAAATCTGTGACTAAGCAGAATAATCAAAATTTTCTCGGTAAGATTTGATTCATCAAATCATAATTGCTTACGTAAAGAGTCAATACAAAGCTTCTCACATACAACCCGACTTGTATTTTAGTTGGGACAACCTAGAGACGTGNCTTACGTAAAGAGTCAATACAAAGCTTCTCACATACAACCCGACTTGTATTTTAGTTGGGACAACCTAGAGACGTAAACATAAATTTTTCCTGAAAATTTCCGAAAAAAAATTTTTCCCACCCAACCAGAAAATTGTTATGAATTTCCGAAATTTTTTCCAGAAGTTCGGGATCTCGCACACCTCTAGTTTTTAGTATATAACGAAACTTGCTAAAATACAAAACTACCAAATTGCGACCGAACTGAAGCGACTAAATACAAATATACTAAATGGTGAATTTGAACATGGTCAGTACAGTTTTATTTTCAGCTTATTTCTGCATCTCATATTTTCACGCACAAAATAATTTTCAAAGATTGATTCAATTACTGGTATAAATCAAGTAATTTTAAACCATTTTTGAGAGGTGATAGGTTATGTATTTGTAGTAATTGGTTCTTATTGCTTGGATTCGTGGACTTCTGATTCTCGATGATACAATTCTTCAAGAATCGCGGGTATCAAGGAATCATGGAATCGAGTTTGACATCCCTAGTTAAAAGCTCTTTGCAATTCATGAAAAGTTACAAAACTGAAAACAATTGCTAAAATTTATTTTCAGAAACAGAATTATTGCAGTAGCTGCCATTCAGTTCCCAGATATTCGAATGAAACTTCGTGGAGATATGTATGAACATTCCCATAAGCGAAACTAATGAACATTCGCCTGAGTGAAGTGAATCATTCTTCATTTAACAAAGTAAATATTGGGTTGAATTTTGTTTCTAAGTAAGATATTTGATATAAACTTGTGTTTAAAAAAAAATGCAAAGAGAAAATTTTAAATATTTGTACAAAAGTGGCAAAAATATAAACATTAATTACTGATGATANGTAGCTGCCATTCAGTTCCCAGATATTCGAATGAAACTTCGTGGAGATATGTATGAACATTCCCATAAGCGAAACGAATGAACATTCGCCTGAGTGAAGTGAATCATTCTTCATTTAACAAAGTAAATATTGGGTTGAATTTTGTTTCTAAGTAAGATATTTGATATAAACTTGTGTTTAAAAAAAAAATGCAAAGAGAAAATTTTAAATATTTGTACAAAAGTGGCAAAAATATAAACATTAATTACTGATGATANAAAAAAAAATGCAAAGAGAAAATTTTAAATATTTGTACAAAAGTGGCAAAAATATAAACATTAATTACTGATGATATTAAAAAATTATGTAAATATTGTAGTGCACCTAGTGCCATCTGTCGTCGAGAACGAAAACTTCAAACCGAATGATTCATTCGAATGCCACAGACAAAAATTGAAAATTTGATGATACTCCAACAATTGAGTATTCAAATTATTGTCATTCAATTTTTCCCATCATCACTAGCTCCACACAGCCGCTTGGCTGTGGTTGGTAGAGAAATGTGAAGGAGGGGAAGCGCTATGATGNTGGTAGAGAAATGTGAAGGAGGGGAAGCGCTATGATGGCTGGGTTGTCTACCTGTATTTTTAGAATGCCATCTTCCCCTCCACTTTGTCTCTCACACTGTCTCTCTCCGGCTGAATGAGAAGGAAGCAGCTCTCTCTCTCTCTCTGTGTGTGTGTGTGCGTGTGCGTGTGCGATGCCGTACACACACATGCACCATTGCCTGCCCGGCAACAGCCAGCCGTGCTGGCAGGCTACCCATGGCACTCGTGGTCCGCAATTCACACGTTGTGTTGGGTCATTTTTACGTATCCAAATAAGTTTCATTGTCCTACGTGTGTTATATTTAGGAAAAACCAACACAGTATAATTATTTATGTACATTATTGCATCCCACGGTAAAATAATCTTTTTCGGCAAAAGAAAAATCTGCATAAGGGTCGCACCCCATTTTTTGAACAAAATCTGCATAAGACAAGTGACCCATACTCGAGTAAACACGGTAAGCCAGGTACCATGTTCTTGTGCATAAAGCATAGCTTTTAAGTTGAAGTTCGCCCTGTAACAATTCTATCCTTTGCCATTTCCGGCTTTAAACACACACGTTAGTGATGCAAGTACTTTATTGCACAACAGCACGACTCAAAACTCCCATTAACAATACCGGTAACTAATTGTAAACGCAAATGGAAAGCCATACAAGGGCGGGAAGGGGAGGAAACAAGTGACACGTGGGCGACACTGATAAGTGAAAGCGAAGTGAAAAGGGCGGGAGGGGTTTTGGTGACAAAGGGCGCGACAAGGTCAAAGTTCCCTCCCCTGCAACTACACATGCTGTTTGCTCTTGTCTGGTGGAGTACTGCGCTGTTGCCACTTTTTAGCAGGCAGAGGTCAGCGGCGCTGTAACGACACACCCAACGGCAAACTAATTAGTTTGACGTTGCAGTAGTTTGCTGTTGACGCGCCGGCTGTCCTCCGCACTAGCATGATGAGATCTGGCTATATTTACAGGAATAGAAAAATTCAGTGTGGCGTATACTTGAAATATTGATTATCCGTAATTTTTCCGGCCTATACACGCATGTTGGGAATAAATAAGCTTGGTTTGGGAATACTTTACTCCCACAGTTCATTCACGGTTACCATACACTTTTATAAAGCCCTGCTAAAGTTCTACTCCCAGGTACTGAATATGTTTCTTCCTGCTATATGTGAACAGAAACATTGCCAACTGATTTCTATATTTCAATTATCAAACACATCACATTCTTCAATGTGCCGAAAGCATTACATTTATATGTTCACAATTAATTGCCATATTTAGGTTGGCTCTATTGACTTAAAACTGTTTTTGTATTGGCAATTGTTATAGTGAATATCATACAGATCATTTATTACATTGTGTATATACATTAATATTTCCCTGCGACTGTGTTAAATGTTTGAANACTTTTATAAACCCCTGCTTAAGTTCTACTCCCAGGTACTGAATATGTTTCTTCCTGCTATATGTGAACAGAAACGTTGCCAACTGACTTCTATATTTCAACTATCAAACACATCACATTCTTCAATGTGCAGAAAGCATTACATTTATATGTTCACAATTAATTGCTATATTTAGGTTGGCTCTATTGACTCAAAACAGTGTTTGTATTGACAATTGTTATGGTGAATATCATACAGATCATTTATTACATTGTGTATATACATTAATATTTCCCTCGCTGACACAATTTACAAACTACTTTGGTATGGGCTGGGTTAAGGGAAAAAAAAGGGGGGGGGGGCAATTGTAATTATAGAAAGTACAGTTCTACCGCACTATAGTATCTGCTATAATGATATCCGCAATAGTAATAATTTTTGACTGCGGCATTGTGTTCTTTATTAAATAAAGGTTAATGTACTGGTTTAAAACAAGTACTTTTTTTGTACTTGCTCGTTGTAACATTAACATAATTCTTTCCCCAAGTTGATTGTAAACGTTTAACACATTGTGTAGAGAGGTCAAAGGAATATGAAAGAATTATCCAACTCATATATGTTAACAAAAAGAAGGAATAGGAATGAGTTGCATCCTTTTCCTCCCTTTCAGTTCGGTACTGCCTCTTCACTTCCCTCTTGATCTTGTTTGGCTATTGTTCTTGTTGTCAGGCAGAGCTACATTCTTGGAAATAGAGGGTGGCAAAAAGTGCTTCTGAACAGCTAAAAGAAGGGAGTTAGGGAACAAGAAGGGAGGNCATTCTTGGAAATAGAGGGTGGCAAAAAGTGCTTCTGAACAGCTAAAAGAAGGGAGTTAGGGAACAAGAAGGGAGGGTACCCAGCAAAAAGAAGACTGGGTTGCAGTCACGGAGAAAGCAAGTGGATTTTATGCTTCAGCAATCAGTTCATCTGCTATTTACATTTAAAATGCGAACAAATAAAGGCTGCTGTTCTGGGAACTAAAAGTGGTTCAGTTACAAATACAGATCAGATTTAGAGGTTGTAACATTCAAATGGTTCAGGCAGCCGTGATGTGTGTTTATTTTCAGACTTTGTTAATGTTATTTAAAGATAGATGGCAAAAAATCATTTTTCTCGATATCAGTGATTATCACTTGTTCTAAATTTAATGATCTTTTTGTGAACAATGGCCACACCATTGTATTTTACAGTTGTGTCAGCTCCTGTAACGGCATTCAGAAAACACAGGGCACCCATGAAGTAATGTACACCAACACTGCATGAAATGATGCTTCACAGTTAATTTCTGTAATGATAATTTGTCATAGTGATAATTTTCTTTCCATAGTCATTTGTACTTATATAGAGCAGTTCCACTGTATTTAGTCTCTCATTATTAATTTTATTTTCATTAAAGGGTGGCCTCAACCCAAAGAAATTTTAAAACAAACGACCATGTAGACCTACGAAAAGATAGGAAACTCAAGCACACAGCTCTTGTCGTGTATTGAAACACGTAACTTTGCGTATGAACAACAGCAGTGCCAATTTTAGGTAGCAAGCACAAGTGATAGTAGGGATTCATTAGCTATTGGGGCATTATCAGAGTGGCCAACTCCACCCATTCTGGCTGACCGTTGGGCTCTTTCGTAGGTTAACATTACCCTGTAACACGCATCACCTAACTTGATTAGTAAATCAGTAACATCCAAAATTGAAATATGCTATTAACATGTAGCCTCTTGTGTGACTGAGGGAAAAAAAAACAAAATAGTTAATGTTGACATTCTTTTGACTTTTGCAGACCAAAAATGAGTGTGATACTGAATTATTGTTATAGCAAGCTTGAACACAAAAAGTTACTGTTGGCTTTCAAAGAACCCCAAATTTGTGAGGTGCCATGGTTCTTGAGTTATGACTTTGTAAAATCTTTACTATTGTAAAATCAGTACTTGTAAAATTAAATTCATATGTAATATGAAACATGATGGTTCTTTTAAAAATTATTGCTACAGTGAATGTGTCACTGTAGCCTGTGCTCATGGTTGCCTTTTCACTGTATTGTGCAGCATTGTTAATAAAGAAAATTTTTAGTGTTAACCAACCATAAAAGTGTTCTTAGTTTTTTTTTATTTTTTATTATAGGTTTGTCCATATCTCGGTATATGTCCTGGTGAGAGAATTCTTTTGGATCCTACTACTACAGTCAAGGACAAACCAACCTGTCCATTGTGCCNAATCAGTTCATCTGCTATTTACATTTAAAATGCGAACAAATAAAGGCTGCTGTTCTGGGAACTAAAAGTGGTTCAGTTACAAATGCAGATCAGATTTAGAGGTTGTAACATTCAAATGGTTCAGGCAGCTGTGATGTGTGTTTATTTTCAGACTTTGTTAATGTTATTTAAAGATAGATGACATAAAATCATTTTTCTCAATATCAGTTATTATCACTTCTTCTAATTTTAATGATCTTTTTGTGAACAATGGCCACTCCAATGTATTTTACAGTTGTGTCAGCTCCTGTAACGGCATTCAGAAAACACAGGGCACCCATGAAGTAATGTACACCAACACTGCATGAAATGATGCTTCACAGTTAATTTCTGTAATGATAATTTGTCATAGTGATAATTTTCTTTCCATAGTCATTTGTAGTTATATAGAGCAGTTCCACTGTATTTAGTCTCTCATTATTAATTTTATTTCCATTAAAGGGTGGCCTCAACCCAAAGAAATTTTAAAACAAACGAGCTTGCAGACCTACGAAAAGATAGGAAACTCAAGCACACAGCTCTTGTCGTGTATTGAAACACGTAACTTTGCGTATGAACAACAGCAGTGCCAATTTTAGGTAGCAAGCACAAGTGATAGTAGGGATTCATTANAGCAAGCACAAGTGATAGTAGGGATTCATTAGCTATTGGGGCATTATCAGAGTGGCCAACTCCACCCATTCTGGCTGACCGTTGGGCTCTTTCGTAGGTTAACATTACCCTGTAACACGCATCACCTAACTTGATTAGTAAATCAGTAACATCCAAAATTGAAATATGCTATTAACATGTAGCCTCTTGTGTGACTGAGGGAAAAAAAAACAAAATAGTTAATGTTGACATTCTTTTGACTTTTGCAGACCAAAAATGAGTGTGATACTGAATTATTGTTATAGCAAGCTTGAACACAAAAAGTTACTGTTGGCTTTCAAAGAACCCCAAATTTGTGAGGTGCCATGGTTCTTGAGTTATGACTTTGTAAAATCTTTACTATTGTAAAATCCGTACTTGTAAAATTAAATTCATATGTAATATGAAACATGATGGTTCTTTTAAAAATTATTGCTACAGTGAATGTGTCACTGTAGCCTGTGCTCATGGTTGCCTTTTCACTGTATTGTGCAGCATTGTTAATAAAGAAAATTTTTAGTGTTAACCAACCATAAAGGTGTTCTTAGTTTTTTTTTTATTTTTTATTATAGGTTTGTCCATATCTTGGTATATGTCCTGGTGAGAGAATTCTTTTGGATCCTACTACTACAGTCAAGGACAAACCAACCTGTCCATTGTGCCTGTTGGCTGTGCAAGAGGTTGTATCAAAGTTGAAGGACAACAAAACTGAGGTAGTGTTTCTTAAGTCAGTGAGTGTGCGTACGCATGCGTGCATGTATGTGTGTGTTTGTTTGTATTGTATTTATGAGCACCCAGTGGATGGTAGAATCTTATTAGAAACTACCTATACCAAAAGGACACGCAGATTCGTACTTAATACTGAAAGGACTTTATATTTAGGTTATGTGTTGAAGTGGAGTATTTTTTTAGGAAGTTCTCAGTTAAGACATTTCCCTCCTTTATAAGAATGATAATTTTTTTTTTCCCCTGCTGAAAACAATATAAGAGAGGGTTTTACAGTTACACCACTTCTGGCAGTGATCTGAAAAACCTATATACTTCATAGTATAATTTACATTAATGTGATTTACTTAATAGCAAGAGGCACCTGTTTTTGGGGAAAATGTTTCCATGATTTTGTCACTTTTGATGAAGTCATTTTGGTGTATTTTTTGTTCATTTTATAAAAGTTTGTGTAAAAATTTAGGTAATTTTAAAAATTAAAGACATTATTTTTTAAGGCTAAAGCATGTCCCTTTAGTAAATATGAACTTCAAATGCTTGGTTCTATGTAAAAACAATTTTTTTTTTGCTTTAAAATAACCAATCTCTCAAAAATACTTTCAGATTCATATAGACTGTATGGTATTTATGTTTACTCATAAATTAAACAAGTATTTAATCAAAATACTTAAACTAACTCACATTGTAATTTCATTAGTACACACACCTATTTTCGATGAAAATGTTTCTAACATTTAGTGATTTTTTTTATGACATGATATTAGTACATTTTTCTCTTCTATCAAATTTCATAAAATATTTAAAATGTATTACATAATTTCAAACAATAAAGTAAGTTTACAATTAATTTTCTTTCTGCAAAATACTAAATTCAAGTGTTTGTTTTTATGCACATTTGTTATTTAATGGCTGAAATACACCAAATGAAAAAATATATTTAGTCCCTGTAGTATATACAGTTTTCACCTAAATATAAGACTATACATAGTTTGTTCCAAATTTCACTCTCAAAAATATAGGGGTCGTCTTATTTTTGCATCACAAAAAAATTGAGGTTAATATTTTTGCATAGGTAATAGTAATAGCACATAGTTCATGGTTTCCAGAGAAATATTCTAATCTTTCGATAAACACAAGTTTAGTTAATATTATCAAAATAAATAAAACACAATCACAACAAAAGTGAGGTTAACTTCAATTTCCATCTCGTTTTTCTTCCAATAGGCTCTGTTACCAGTCTTTAATCCAGGCACGCAGATATTTCTAATTATCGCGTAACCACCTGACAAAACCATCGCTAAAATATTGGTATAAGTATTAAATATTCATAAATGGGTCTGCATTACATTACACTACTGGCAGTTATGTTTGGTTGGGTTGAGTTTACCAAAGAAACAATTTTAACAAGGTGGTAAACTAAACATCTTGTGATCTAAAGCAGCTATGTGATCACCAAAATATCATCATGTCTGTGAACATGAGTTATCAAAGTTGTTTGATGACCAACTTTAGCGCTGATGTTCAACATTCCCATAGTGAATACATTTGGGGTGGTGCGTACGATATTACTTTTATAATTTATTTTACCGTACTTTGTTTACTCCTGGTCGAAGCCGTATTCTGATTTTGTATCGAACGTATTGGTAAATGAGCAGGTGTTAATTATGAGAGTCCACATTGAGAAAAAAAGGTTCATCGGCATCACAACTAAGAAAATTTTAACGTCGTAGTTATGACGCGAATTTTTAACTAATGGTGGTTCGTGTGCAAAAATGCGTAACAATTGTGCTGCAGCCAGGCATTTTTCCGTTACCGAAACAAATGTTTGTGAGGATCATTGGATATTTGACTTTTGAGTTCTTTTTTATGATCATGATCTCTCAATAAGTATTTGTGGCAAAATGGAATTTTTCCCATTAGCAAAGGGCAAATGTAAGGGNCTTTTTTATGATCATGATCTCTCAATAAGTATTTGTGGCAAAATGGAATTTTTCCCATTAGCAAAGGGCAAATGTAGGGGGTCGTCTTATATTTGAGGTCGTCTTATATTTGAGTGAAGACGGTAGTACATATGTGTGCATTTAAAATAAATGGTTGATAAGATTGTATAGAATGAAAGGACATGGATCGCCAGCATGATTTCCACACAATAAAAAACTACTGGAACAAAATGCCACCATAAGAAAACTATTCTGCAAAATACACATGTAAAAAATGCCATTCTGCTTTCATCAGCCAACCCATTTGACTTGAAAAACTTAAAAACCCTGAAACTTATACAATTTGGGTAAATTTATTTACGTCACTTAACTGTTCAAACAGTTATACAGGTCTACATAATTTTCAGGCTCCAAGAACAATAAAAATAAATTCCACTAAATAACTGGAATGTATTACTTATTTNCAGGTCTACATAATTTTCAGGCTCCAAGAACAATAAAAATAAATTCCACTAAATAACTGGAATGTATTACTTATTAAATTTTTCCCATGAAAGCCAGATTTGTTTGAAAAAAACTATTCATCCTTTTAGCTTTATATTTTTCCACTGATGCTATTGAGATTAGCGATCATGCCAGACCTATTGTTTGTGTTNATTCATCCTTTTAGCTTTATATTTTTCCACTGATGCTATTGAGATTAGCGATCATGCCAGACCTATTGTTTGTGTTTATGTACAGTTGTATATTTATTTGTGGTACATATATTCCTATAATCTAAAAAAAATGCAATTTTATCATGAGCAATAAATTATGCAATCAAACTTTCTAAATTGATTCAGCGCAAACTATTGTAATCAATTACTTTGAACCAACTACATGTTACTGTTTCATAAGTCAATCGTACATAATTATTTTGTGATTTTGGGAAGAGTTTGGTTATTTCTAGATTTCAAAGAACTAAAGTGACTTTTGTGAAAAATTTGCAATTTTACACTTTGTGAAAAACATNTTGGTTATTTCTAGATTTCAAAGAACTAAAGTGACTTTTGTGAAAAATTTGCAATTTTACACTTTGTGAAAAACATTTGTGTCTATTAATGCCAGATTTTATTCATACTGTAGATTTAATGCTGTTTTTGTCGTCACGACAACTGCTAGTAAAGTGATTAATTTTCTTTATCCAGGATAATATAAAGAAAGAGCTGGATACTTTGTGCAATGATTTGCCCAAGGCATTGGCCCCAGAATGCGTGCAGTTTGTGAATACGTACGCTGATGAGTTGGTCGACATGTTGGTGGCTGATTTCACACCCCAGGAAGTGTGCACGTACTTGAAGCTGTGCGATCCTACTGGAGAACATACATCTGCAATTGACAATGGCATGTCTGTAGAACTAAGTAAGTATTAGTCTTACGTGAAACATTTCTTGAGATTAGGTTGTGGAGGAAAAGTGGTGTTTGTTTTCGAAAAATTAATGATGTATTATTTGTATAAATAAGAACCTTTACAAATGTATCACTGTTGTAGTTTACCCTTTTTTCTTAATTGGTTATATGTAGTTGCATTACTCTGCCAATTTTGTCTGTGTGTTTGCACACTGTGTGGTGTTAAATAAGCTTTCAAATTTATATTTAAATTTGTGATGTGGTTCACAGCACAACTTTTTGCATATATGTGGGCACAGAAAAATTTAGTATGAAGTCACATTTCAGTGCAATTTTGGAATTGTTCACACTAATGCATAATGGAATATAAATTGTAAAAATTATTTTCTAAGGAACTATTGTAAAGTCTGCAGAATACTCATTGTCATTAAATGGATTCATGGTAGTATATTGGTTCAACCACTTGCCCCTTACCATGGCAAACTGGGTTTTATTCCCATGCATGGTCACTTCCGAATATTTGCANTATTCCCATGCATGGTCACTTCCGAATATTTGCATGTTGGGAAACTTGGCAGATGTTGCCAGTGGCCTGTAATTTTCCTTGGGGTATTCTAGTTTCTCCCATTTCTCACATTTTTCTATGGTATCATTGTTGTTTCACTTCACCATTATCGATGCTGAAGATCTTGACTGCTATAATGTATTCACGGTAACTTCAAGATTTTCTGAAACCCTGCTAAATATCTACTTTCATGGAGCAGATTATGTATCCTTCCGCAGTATGTAAACAAAACATTGCCATGTGACACCTGTCAAACGTTTTGTAAACANACTCATTGTCATTAAATGGATTCATGGTAGTATATTGGTTCAACCACTTGCCCCTTACCATGGCAAACTGGGTTTGATTCCCATGCATGGTCACTTCCAAATATTTGCATGTTGGGAAACTTGGCAGATGTTGCCAGTGGCCTGTAATTTTCCTTGGGGTATTCTAGTTTCTCCCATTTCTCACATTTTTCTATGGTATCATTGTTGTTTCACTTCACCATTATCGATGCTGAAGATCTTGACTGCTAGGCACTGTTCAAATTGTTTCACTACAATAATTTTCATAAGATTGCCATATCGCTTTTTTTTTCCCATAAAAATTTTAGTTTGACTTTTGCATGTTGTGTAAGTTTGTGAAGTTTAATTTTGAGNATAAAAATTTTAGTTTGACTTTTGCATGTTGTGTAAGTTTGTGAAGTTTAATTTTGAGTCTTTTGTATTCAGTTAGCAATGAAATTCCTCCATTGCCAATGGAACGTATGATGCCTCCGTCAGTGATCAGTTCAACCATGGGGGTGAAAAGGGCTGATGATTCCAGCTTGTGTGTTCTTTGCGAGTTTGCAATGTCGAAGATCGACAACATTCTAAAGGAAAATGCAACAGACGTAAGTAACTTTGTATTAATTGTTTACATTTTTTGCAAAAATAAGTTAAATGTAAGCAAATAATATGAGAAAGATTTTCATAATAATCCTTTCTTCTTGCACCAATTTTTATCCCTTGTGTACTTTATCCAGATTAAAATTTTGACACGTGATGCTTATTTGACATAGATATAAACACGACTTTGCCTCATATCTATGTATTATCACGTTGCCACAGACAGTGTTTGAACCCCGTAACGACTTGCTATGNCAACCAATTTATATAGTGCTTCAGTGCTAAAAGCAAGACAAAACCTTTTTCCATATACCATTTTTTTTATAACCAGTTGAACATGTAACTCCTAGGGTGATTTTTCAAAGGTTCTTTTCAAAAGTATCGAAGATACCGTGAATGGATTATANACATGTAACTCCTAGGGTGATTTTTCAAAGGTTCTTTTCAAAAGTATCGAAGATACCGTGAATGGATTATAGGCACTGTTCAAATAGTTTAACTACAATCATTTTCATAATATTGCCATATTGCTTTTTTTTCCCATAAAAATTTTAGTTTGACTTTTGCATGTTGTGTAAGTTTGTGAAGTTTAATTTTGTGNTTTGACTTTTGCATGTTGTGTAAGTTTGTGAAGTTTAATTTTGTGTCTTTTGTATTCAGTTAGCAATGAAATTCCTCCATTGCCAATGGAACGTATGATGCCTCCGTCAGTGATCAGTTCAACCATGGGGGTGAAAAGGGCTGATGATTCCAGCTTGTGTGTTCTTTGCGAGTTTGCAATGTCGAAGATCGACAACATTCTAAAGGAAAATGCAACAGACGTAAGTAACTTTGTATTAATTGTTTACATTTTTTGCACAAATAAGTTAAATGTAAGCAAATAATATGAGAAAGATTTTCATAATAATCCTTTTTTCTTGCACCAATTTTTATCCCTTCTGTACTTTATCCAGATTAAAATTTTGACGCGTGATGCTTATTTGACATAGATATAAACACGACTTTGCCTCATATCTATGTATTATCACGTTGCCACAGACAGTGTTTGAACCCCGTAACGACTTGCTATGAGTGCCTACAAGTCCGCCCCTAGTTGCGAGGGCATCCACGGACACGTCAGCCAAGATTGTTCACCATATGTCAGACGTCACGCCACCCCCAAGCAGCCGAGTAAGCACCTAAGCTCGCGCAACCAAGGCAACCCAGCATTACAGAGGCACATAGTTCAACCGTGGGCCGAAGGATTGCGCTAGAGAGCAAAGCTCTGCCCAGGAGGAGGTATATGGCCGTGCACCGCCAAGGAATGCCTCTCCAGTTGTACTTCTAAGTTCACCTCCAGCAGCTCGCCCCACCACCTCGTGTGTTGGGGTTCTCTGCTGACCCTGTCTTCGCAACCTACCAAATGCTTGTCAAGACCTGCACCAGCAACACCCGAAGAAGTCTTCGAACCCCTTGAGCAGCCTACCCTTCTAGTAGTGTTAAACACTCACTATCCTTCTGGGACAGCCCCCGATCAAGACGNGAACCCCTTGAGCAGCCTACCCTTCTAGTAGTGTTAAACACTCACTATCCTTCTGGGACAGCCCCCGATCAAGACCGCTGACCACACCCGATCGTCACCGACTTCTGTCAGGAAGGGCAAGTTCCACTAGGGATCGTGAATCCCTAGTGTCGCCAGACCAGCAGCCCTCTCCGGGCTCACCACAGTACCGCTAGCTGCAGTACCACCGTCGCCCCAGGTCGGGGCACTTGTTTCAGTCAACTCCTGCAGCAGCTGGGTCAGCAGCCACCCCAGGCCACCTCCAGCACAGGTAAACCTGTGACTGTGAGCCACCACCCAGTACACAGGACCACTAATCCCACGTTTGACTTTGTATCGTGCCGTCAAGAAGGTCAGGCATCTGAATCACCCGTGTGTCTGACGGTCACGTCAAAATCTTGCCTGACCGTGATGTCGCCGTCGGCCACCCATCACGTGTCAATTTTTAAATTGGAATAAAGTATTTTTTTTTTATTTGAATCTGTTAAAATTATTTTGTTTGGTTAAGTATTTGGTGCATTCATTTTTTTTTCTTCGTCTTTTGTAATTGGTTAGGCAGAAGTGTAGGCTTGTGTTCTTCTACTAGTTGCATAATTGTTTCCAAGGTTGTTATTGTCTACAGGTACTCATGTTTTTGAGTTTGCAAGTATTGTCATTGTAATGAGCATGAATAGTAATCATTATTTTGTATTTAAGTAATAGGGTCTCAGAAAATTAACTAAGCACATTATTTTGACAAACCACAGAGATGAATATCTAAAGACAAAATGAGCCTGTTTTGTTTGAATTTGGTTGCAATCTTGCTGACCATGGTATTGCTGTGTGATAGGCAGTGCATTAAAATTTCTGAAAACATGAAATGCAGTTAAATTGAGTTTTGTGACAGAGATTTAACTGGTATACTATTGACATTTCATGATATAATAGCATCTATAGTAGGGATCAGTCGAATCCTGTGTTTCACTGAATCCAAATCCATGCTACCAAAAAAATTGGTCTCTTCAAAATATTATTTTTCGAGTAGGAATGAACTGGAAACACAGATACAGATAATTATAATTTATGAATGCATGGATTAAACTAAAATATTGTTCAACTGGTAAAATAATATTGACATACGAAACAAATTAAAAATATGAGAGCTTAATGTAAACTTTTTCCCTGCATACAATTTTTACATTCCCACATACACGTGTATATTTGACACTCAAAATTATAGAAGTTTGTTCTGGGACTTTATTTATTACACAGTAAAACAGACAGAAGAGCTTGGATTCAATTACAGTAAAATTTCAGCATAAAGTACTTCAGTTTAAAGTATTTTTCACTGTAAAGTAAATCTTTCAAATCCTCTTAAGTATAAAATTTCAAGTCTGTTTGTGTACTTTGTATCGAGATTATACTGTATTTATGTGTGTAAGCATAAATAATACATGTTTCTTTATACGGCCACCATTGCCAATATATAAATATTGTAGCATATGTGTAAAGTCAACATGATTACAAGCAGATGGAAGACAATTCTAGTGTTCAGTTTGTAGACTGGCACAAGAATTTGTTTTGAAATGTACATACATGCTCGAATGTTTTAGTGTATGGAGTGTATGGTTATCTTCGTCCATTGTTTACCATTTTCTTTTGACATACAAATAGAACAACACAGAAATGAAAGTAGAAACAAAGTTAATTAAAAAAGTTTTTCATAATTCAGATTTAAAAATATTTTTTTTGCCTTTTATAACTTAGCATTAATAAATTTGAATGAAAACTGGAATTTTATTAGATATGAAAAAAAAAAAACAATTACTCTAACCTGAAAGTTGAAAATAGAGGACTACAGTCGGTTCACGACTGGAAGAAACTTTTGAAAATCAACCTTGGAAAAAACACCCTAGCCGTTAGCTACATGCGTATAACATTACAAAGAGCGGCGAGCGTGGATACAGTTATGCCGTTAGGTTGCCAGCACAAAGAGAGGAAATAGTTCCAAAGTTTTAACGTAATTGTTAATTTATCGCTTACAAATGGGTGTCGAAAAGACTTGTATCTTATTATGCCAATTATTAATGACGTGATGCTAACATATTTAGATTTCAACTTTTCTTGCATAGTTACATGTTCATGCTCAAGGTAAAAGTAACGAGGCCATTTGTTTACTAACCTTCGTTCCTTGTGTTGTTGACACACGTGCCAGAGAATTTGTGCGATTATCTCGTTTAACCTATAATAATTCATTTATTTGTCTTGTTTTACTAATATCCGCTCTTTATTATTTGGTTTTTAATAACGTATGATTTTAATTTGTGCTCACTTTCAGTTCTAATTTCTTTTGTTTTTATGTGTTTCGTGCACGTGTCTTTCCTTTGCCACTCTATTCTAACGTTGCAGTATTTGCACATAAGAATTGTTTTCACATTGTCGAAGACGTAGAATCCTTCACTCGCAAACTCTGCCGTCCTGTCGAAAACCGTCACAACCATTTTTAAATAACGTTTTACAATTGCGCGAAACATCAGACTCAACCACCTTGCCATTTTAACGTCTGTAGCAATTTCGATCAATACTGATGATCTTGCCTTCGATGTACGGGAATTTATCGAAAGTCACTAACAATTGATTGTAAATAGACAACAACTATCAATTTTTCAAAATACTCGCCTTTTTGGTTTATTGAATTAAATGTTTTTCACTGGCATCGCATATTCTTTTGTGTGAAATTCTCAAGATTAAAAACTTTACGCTCGTGTAATATCCATTAATAATATATACATGTCTTTTATAATGGGTACGTGCATGTACGAACACATCTACACACACAGAGTGGAATGTAAACATTGCATGTAAACATTGCCATGTGACTGCCACATGGCAGTCCATGGCAATGTTTGTTTACCTTTGGAGGAAGGATACAAAATGGGTTTGAAAGTAGATCTTTAACAGGGCTTCAAGAAAGTCTCTTCCAGTCGTGAACTGACTATATGTTAATAAAAAAATAGTAAAAAATTCTTGGCAGCATATAATAAAAATTTTTATTTAAAATCATTCTATTGAACAGGATTTCCATGTGTCGTATTAATCTTTAGTGTAGGTACACATTGGTTTTCTGCCTGCAAACATGAAAATAGTGCCAATATCTTGGTATATTGTATACAATTTGTTCTCGTAATGTTTTCTCAGTTATAACATTTAATTTTTCCTGATCCTTGAAAAATGTTAAATATTATTACAGGGTTTGACTGTAATTGAAATGTTGCTCTTAAAGGAAATTTTAACCTCAACCTGATAGGCAAAATCTTTTGCTAGAATCCTGTCTCAAATACAGTAAAACTCTCCTAAAACACTTCTGACGGGACTAAAAAATTTAGCTTATTAACCAGGAAAACTTCTTAACAGGGTCAAATTACTGAAGTGTTTATAGACGTGGTGAAAATTATGTAAGCTTATGAAGCAGGAAATCTTCATAAGTGGGAACTTCTTAACAGGGTTTTACTGTATTTGGATTTCCAAATCCTGTGGATTCAAGGGTTTTGATGAATCTTGGTTTTGACCATGCCATCCTTAATGTATACCATTTGTGTATTAATTTATTGTTTGCAAATGTGCGTTCACGTATGTGCGTGCACAAACTTACAATCATATGTATGTACACATACGTATGCATATACCGGTATGGGTGTATAGCAAACATGCTTACATGCATAAGGGCGTACATGCTTACATGCATAGGGACATACATGTGTATGTGCGTAGGGATATAGCCTACATGCAAATGTGCGCACATACCGCAATTGTGGCAGCTAGCATTTCAGCTGTTTGCTAGTATGCAGAAATCAAAGCTACCACACCCTCATGTTATTCCTGCATGCCTAGTTGCTCTGTACTGAAACCTCACATTGCAAAGATAAATTCTTAAATGATTTTGAATATTCTGTATCTAACGAAAATAACTGTTGTAACAAAATAATTATAATTTTTTTGTCAGGATAAACTTTATATTATCTATTAATGCATAAAAAAAATTTAAGAAGTGATTTGAGATAGTGTGACTGGAACAGATCCTGTGCATTGTGTAGCCCATAAAATCTNTGTGTAGCCTATAAAATTTTAAATTATGCTTATTTGGATAACGTCTCGCTGCTCGCTATTGTGTGGTCAGTCCGTGCTCAAGGGTGGCTGCTGCTTTCACCCACCCTTCCCCAACCAGCCAATAACACACAGCCAGCAGTTTATTAATGCTGCAATAGCCAGCAGGTGTACGCTGTGGCAAGATCACATGCTGCACCTGCGCTTGTGATTAGATATGTCTTCAGGATGCCATGTCCATCCACTTAGCATGGTTATTCATCCGCCATCCATTTTGTATTATTCTGCAGTGCTTCCCTGGGGGATATTTGAGGTGAAGCCCGAGGCACAGTCTTCCAGCAAGAGTGTTTCGGCTCATCTTCCTTTCATAGGTCACATAATTCAGCTTTCACCACAGCACTGCTTACCATGGTTAATTGAGGAAACATTATAAGAACAAATTGTGTACAATGTACCGAGATATTGGCACTATTTTTATGTTTGCAGCGAGGGCAAGCACAAAGATGTTTACCCTATCACAATATTGAGTTGAATTGAATTGGAACTCTCTCGACTGGGAAGTGCCACAATCATTGACAGCAGCACGATAAATTGGTATTTTACTTTGAAAGTTGTTCACTTTGTTTGATTAACACATAAGCATGTGTAATATTTACAACGGCTTACTGATTACGGCACTATAAGGCACCAACATGTATCATGTGTGCTTGTTAAGCATCCCTGTGAGTTTACTTGACTGCCCATCCTTTGAGGTCTTGAACATCACAGCCATTCACCAAGGATAGCCTGCTGCCCTGCTCAGTAGAAGTATGGGCCAGAACATCAGCTGAAGTCACACAGTGTCATAGGCTGTTCACGGTAAACTGAGCACTTTTAAAAGCCCTGCTTAAGATCTGCTTGTATGCACATTGTGTATTCTTCCACGTTTATGAAGTTAACACTGCAGTGGGCCCATTTACTTGAACTGCGAAATTATTAGAAAAGTAAATATTTTACAAATCTGCTAATTTTTACAATTTAGATGCATTAAGAAAATAGAAAGTGGAAGAAATGATTTATGTCATCACAAATGTTTTCCTAACACTTTCAATGATACGTTAAGATATTGAACTACTATCCTTCCATCGTTACCAACTTTACTGCGCGCATGTCACTCAGAGCGCCCGTTAAAATATACGCAGGTGGGAGCAGCGACTTTTTTCTAAAGTTGATTTCAGAAGTGCTTACTTTATTGTGAACAGCTGTGGTAGGACACTACCGAGTGTGCAAGAAGTCCTGTGCCGGACCCAGGTGTCGGGGGTGCAAGGACTGTGTCTCTGCTTCAGTGCATCCCATCTGTAGACTACCAGAGCATTATGCATGGCTGGCAGGGTGAGAGGAGAATGGGAATAAGTACACAAGTTGGTGTTGGACGTGTAGGGTGAGGCGACTCTCTGTAGGATTGCTCCCCATCTGCGAGCTTGGCAAGAAGAGCTGCACGAACGGAGCAGATGTCAGCAATGTAATGCCATGAATGCTGTTGTGCGTGACAGCATGCCATCGGCTGCACTCTAAAACGTTTCCATTTTTCAGATTGAGACATAAAAGAACCCGAGTCCAGGAAATGTTCATTCACCCATGTGAACCGGCCTCTCCTCTGTTGGCATCACTGTAGAAGTAGTTCTTATCACATTGAAAGTGATCATTGGTTTTTTTTTTTTTTTTTTTTTTTTTGTAGTCTTAAGCCATATTTCTGCTTTGGGAAGGGTGGGGACAAATCATTAAGGAATGCGAGCCTAACTCCATACATGTTAAGTGAGGAACTGTCTCTGCTAATGATAACTAGACAGATAGACTGGAACAGGTATACTTGAAAAGATAGGAGATAGGCCTAATTTCCTGTGAAAGTACTTGAGCAATCTGGAATACAAGTGATTTAAAACTGTGTTATTTTTTTACCAAAACTGAAGATTTATCTATTTTCTATACATATTTGTAAAATGAAATAAATTACTGGGCCAGAGGCTGACAAAAAGTTTCTGGGTTTTAATCTTAAAAAGCCATAGATGTGTGTGTCTTGGATTTATGTTGAGGTTAATTTTATGTGTAAGCCGTCCCTGTGTTAGCCACCTGGTGTATAGCAGGAATGTAAAAAGTCATAATCTAAACAACAAAAAAAAATTTAAGTGATTTAAAAAAAAATTAATTTTAATTTTTAGTTTTTGGTGTTGTGTATATGTAATATTTAACCTGTGTTGGTATATTACATGATTTGGTAATGTATATATAATATTAATTACACTGAAGTAATAAAAGAAGAATTTTGCAGTTGTAGCTTGTTTTTGTTGCACAGGAGGAGATAAAGGCAGTAGTACATGGTGTTTGCAACTCTCTACCAAGAACGATAAGCAAAGAGTGCAATGATTTTGTTAATCAGTATGCAGATCTTATAATAATGTTCTTATCTGAGACCCTGGACCCAAAGCAAGTGTGCGCTGAAATAGATCNGAACCCCTTGAGCAGCCTACCCTTCTAGTAGTGTTAAACACTCACTATCCTTCTGGGACAGCCCCCGATCAAGACGGCCGACCACACCCGATCGTCACAGACTTCTGTCAGGAAGGGCAAGTTCCACTAGGGATCGTGAATCCCTAGTGTCGCCAGACCAGCAGCCCTCTCCGGGCTCACCACAGTACCGCTAGCTGCAGTACCACCGTCGCCCCAGGTCGGGGCACTTGTTTCAGTCAACTCCAGCAGCAGCTGGGTCAGCAGCCACCCCAGGCTACCTCCAGCACAGGTAAACCTGTGACTGTGAGCCGTCAAGCCACGCACCGAGTGTTATATATCGGCCGGGGCCTGGTAAGCCTTCAAGAAGGTCAGGCATCTGAATCACCCGTGTGTCTGACCGTCATGTCAAAACCTTGCCTGACCGTCATGTCGCCGTCGGCCACCCAACATCACGCGTCAATTTTTAAATTGGTATAAAGTATTTTTTTTTATTTGAATCTGTTAAAATTATTTTTTTTGGTTAAGTATTTGGTGCATTCATTTTTTTTTCTTCGTCTTCTGTAATTGGTTAGGCAGAAGTGTAGGCTTGTGTTCTTCTACTAGTTACATAATTGTTTCCAAGGTTGTTATTGTCTACAGGTAGTCATGTTTTTGAGTTTGCAAGTATTGTCATTGTAATGAGCATGAATAGTAATCATTATTTCGTATTTAAGTAATAGGGTCTCAGAAAATTAACTAAGCACATTATTTTGACAAACCACAGAGATGAATATCTAAAGACAAAATGAGCCTGTTTTGTTTGAATTTGGTTGCAATCTTGCTGACCATGGTATTGCTGTGTGATAGGCAGTGCATTAAAATTTCTGAAAACATGAAATGCAGTTAAATTGAGTTTTGTGACAGAGATTTAACTGGAATACTATTGACATTTCATGATATAATAGCATCTATAGTAGGGATCAGTCGAATCCTGTGTTTCACTGAATCCAAATCCATGCTACCAAAAAAATTGGTCTCTTCAAAATATTATTTTTCGAGTAGGAATGAACTGGAAATACAGCTACAGATAATTATAATTTATGAATGCACGAATTAAACTAAAATATTGTTCAACTGGTAAAATAATATTGACATACGAAACAAATTAAAAATATGAGAGCTTAATGTAAACTTTTTCCCTGCATACAATTTTTACATTCCCACATACACGTGTATATTTGACACTCAAAATTATAGAAGTTTGTTCTGGGACTTTATTTATTACACAGTAAAACAGACAGAAGAGCTTGGATTCAATTACAGTAAAATTTCAGCATAAAGTACTTCAGTTTAAAGTATTTTTCACTGTAAAGTACATCTTTCGAATCCTCTTAAGTATAAAATTTCAAGTCTGTTTGTGTACTTTGTATCGAGATTATACTGTATTTATGTGTGTAAACATAATTAATACATGTTTCTTTATACGGCCACCATTGCCAATATATAAATATTGTAGCATATGTGTAAAGTCAACGTGATTACAAGCAGATGGAAGACAATTCTAGTGTTCAGTTTGTAGACTGGCACAAGAATTTGTTTTGAAATGTACATACATGCTCAAATGTTTTAGTGTATGAAGTGTATGGTTATCTTCGTCCATTGTTTACCATTTTCTTTCGACATACAAATAGAACAACACGGAAATGAAAGTAGAAACAAAGTTAATTGAAAAAGTTTTTCATAATTTAGATTTAAAAATATTTTTTTTTGCCTTTTATAACTCAGCATTAATAAATTTGAATGAAAACTTGGATTTT
Source organism: Clitarchus hookeri (assembly GCA_002778355.1). Classification (NCBI taxonomy): domain Eukaryota; kingdom Metazoa; phylum Arthropoda; class Insecta; order Phasmatodea; family Phasmatidae; genus Clitarchus; species Clitarchus hookeri. The sequence continues at coordinate 48,714 of NQII01001345.1, forward strand.
ATTAGATATGAAAAAAAAAACAAATTACTCTAACCTGAAAGTTGAAAATAGAGGACTATGTTAATAAAAAAGAGTAAAAAATTCTTGGCAGCATATAATAAAAATTTTTATTTAAAATCATTGTATTGAACAGGATTTCCATGTGTCGTATTAATATTTAGTGTAGGTACAAATTGGTTTTCTGCCTGCAAACATGAAAATAGTGCCAATATCTTGGTATATTGTATACAATTTGTTCTCATAATGTTTTCTCAATTATAACATTTAATTTCTCCTGATCCTTGAAAAATGTTAAATATTATTACAGGGTTTGACTGTAATTGAAATGTTGCTCTTAAAGGAAATTTANTCCTGATCCTTGAAAAATGTTAAATATTATTACAGGGTTTGACTGTAATTGAAATGTTGCTCTTAAAGGAAATTTTAACCTCAACCTGATAGGCAAAATCTTTTGCTAGAATCCTGTCTCAAATACAGTAAAACTCTCCTAAAACACTTCTGNAACCTCAACCTGATAGGCAAAATCTTTTGCTAGAATCCTGTCTCAAATACAGTAAAACTCTCTTAAAACACTTCTGACGGGACTAAAAAATTTAGCTTATTAACCAGGAAAACTTCTTAAAAGGGTCAAATTACTGAAGTGTTTATAGACGTGGTGAAAATTATGTAAGCTTATGAAGCAGGAAATCTTCATAAGTGGGAACTTCTTAACAGGGTTTTACTGTATTTGGATTTCCAAATCCTGTGGATTCAAGGGTTTTGATGAATCTTGGTTTTGACCATGCCATCCTTAATGTATACCATTTGTGTATTAATTTATTGTTTGCAAATGTGCNTTGATGAATCTTGGTTTTGACCATGCCATCCTTAATGTATACCATTTGTGTATTAATTTATTGTTTGCAAATGTGCATTCACGTATGTGCATGCACAAACTTACAATCATATGTGTGTACACATACGTATCTGCATATGCCGGTATGGGTGTATAGCAAACATGCTTACATGCATAGGGACATACATGTGTATGTGCGTAGGGATATAGCCTACATGCAAATGTGCTCACATACCACAATTGTGGCAGCTAGCATTTCAGCTGTTTGCGAGTATGCAGAAATCAAAGCTACCACACCCTCATGTTATTCCTGCATGCCTAGTTGCTCTGTACTGAAACCTCAAATTGCAAAGATAAATTCTTAAATGATTTTGAATATTCTGTATCTAATGAAAATAATTGTTGTAACAAAATAATTATAATTTTTTTGTCAGGATAAACTTTATATTGTCTATTAATGCATAAAAAAATTTTAAGAAGTGATTTGAGATAGTGTGACTGGAACAGGTCCTGTGCATTGTGTAGCCTATAAAATTTTAAATTATGCTTATTTGGATAACGTCTCGCTGCTCGCTATTGTGTGGTCAGTCCGTGCTCAAGGGTGGCTGCTGCTTTCACCCACCCTTCCCCAACCAGCCAATAACACACAGCCAGCAGTTTATTAATGCTACAATAGCCAGCAGGTGTACGCTGTGGCAAGATCACACGCTGCACCTGCGCTTGTGATTAGATATGTCTTCAGGATGCCATGTCCATCCACTTAGCATGGTTATTCATCCGCCATCCATTTTGTATTATTCTGCAGTGCTTCCCTGGGGGATATTTGAGGTGAAGCCCGAGGCACAGTCTTCCAGCAAGAGTGTTTCGGCTCATCTTCCTTTCATAGGTCACATAATTCAGCTTTCACCACAGCACTGCTTACCATGGTTAATTGAGGAAACATTATAAGAACAAATTGTGTACGATGTACCGAGATATTGGCGCTATTTTTATGTTTGCAGCGAGGGCAAGCACAAAGATGTTTACCCTATCACAATATTGAGTTGAATTGAATTGGAACTCTCTCGACTGGGAAGTGCCACAATCATTGACAGCAGCACGATAAATTGGTATTTTACTTTGAAAGTTGTTCACTTTGTTCGATTAACACATAAGCATGTGTAATATTTACAACGGCTTACTGATTACGGCACCAACATGTATCATGTGTGCTTGTTAAGCATCCCTGTGAGTTTACTTGACTGCCCATCCTTTGAGGTCTTGAACATCACAGCCATTCACCAAGGATAGCCTGCTGCCCTGCTCAGTAGAAGTATGGGCCAGAACATCAGCTGAAGTCACACAGTGTCATAGGCTGTTCACGGTAAACTGAGCACTTTTAAAAGCCCTGCTTAAGATCTGCTTGTATGCACATTGTGTATTCTTCCACGTTTATGAAGTTAACACTGCAGTGGGCCCATTTACTTGAACTGCGAAATTATTAGAAAAGTAAATATTTTACAAATCTGCTAATTTTTACAATTTAGATGCATTAAGAAAATAGAAAGTGGAAGAAATGATTTATGTCATCACAAATGTTTTCCTAACACTTTCAATGATACGTTAAGATATTGAACTACTATCCTTCCATCGTTACCAACTTTACTGCGCGCATGTCACTCAGAGCGCCCGTTAAAATATACGCAGGTGGGAGCAGCGACTTTTTTCTATAGTTGATTTCAGAAGTGCTTACTTTATTGTGAACAGCTGTGGTAGGACACTACCGAGTGTGCAAGAAGTCCTGTGCCGGACCCAGGTGTCGGGGGTGCAAGGACTGTGTCTCTGCTTCAGTGCATCCCATCTGTAGACTACCAGAGCATTATGCATGGCTGGCGGGGTGAGAGGAGAATGGGAATAAGTACACAAGTTGGTGTTGGACGCGTAGGGTGAGGCGACTCTCTGTAGGATTGCTCCCCATCTGCGAGCTTGGCAAGAAGAGCTGCACGAACGGAGCAGATGTCAGCAATGTAATACCATGAATGCTGTTGTGCGTGACAGCATGCCATCGGCTGCACTCTAAAACGTTTCCATTTTTCAGATTGAGACATAAAAGAACCCGAGTCCAGGAAATGTTCATTCACCCATGTGAACCGGCCTCTCCTCTGTTGGCATCACTGTAGAAGTAGTTCTTATCACATTGAAAGTGATCATTGGTTTTTTTTTTTTTTTTTGTAGTCTTAAGCCATATTTCTGCTTTGGGAAGGGTGGGAACAAATCATTAAGGAATGCAAGCCTAACTCCATACATGTTAAGTGAGGAACTGTCTCTGCTAATGATAACTAGACAGATAGACTGGAACAGGTATACTTGAAAAGATAGGAGATAGGCCTAATTTCCTGTGAAAGTACTTAAGCAATCTGGAATACAAGTGATTTAAAACTGTGTTATTTTTTTTACCAAAACTGAAGATTTATCTATTTTCTATACATATTTGTAAAATGAAATAAATTACTGGGCCAGAGGCTGACAAAAAGTTTCTGGGTTTTAATCTTAAAAAGCCATAGATGTGTGTGTCTTGGATTTATGTTGAGGTTAATTTGANCTGTGTTATTTTTTTACCAAAACTGAAGATTTATCTATTTTCTATACATATTTGTAAAATGAAATAAATTACTGGGCCAGAGGCTGACAAAAAGTTTCTGGGTTTTAATCTTAAAAAGCCATAGATGTGTGTGTCTTGGATTTATGTTGAGGTTAATTTTATGTGTAAGCCGTCCCTGTGTTAGCCACCTGGTGTATAGCAGGAATGTAAAAAGTCATAATCTAAACCACAAAAAAAAATTTAAGTGATTTAAAAAAAAATTAATTTTAATTTTTAGTTTTTGGTGTTGTGTATATGTAATATTTAACCTGTGTTGGTATATTACATGATTTGGTAATGTATATATAATATTAATTACACTGAAGTAATAAAAGAAGAATTTTGCAGTTGTAGCTTGTTTTTGTTGCACAGGAGGAGATAAAGGCAGTAGTACATGGTGTTTGCAACTCTCTTCCAAGAACGATAAGCAAAGAGTGCAATGATTTTGTCAATCAGTATGCAGATCTTATAATAATGTTCTTATCTGAGACCCTGGACCCAAAGCAAGTGTGCGCTGAAATAGATCNAATCAGTATGCAGATCTTATAATAATGTTCTTATCTGAGACCCTGGACCCAAAGCAAGTGTGCGCTGAAATAGATCTCTGCAAAGGATCCTCTTTGGCAGCTCTTGAACTGAAGCGTGAGTTGACTTATGTTATTCAAATGTAGATTGCGGTAGAGTGAATTTAAGATAATTTCAAGTGCAGTAGTCACGTTTGTACTGCTCTTGAGTTTTAGGAAGGACTTAAAAAAGCAAGCATTTAGGGTTACGTTCTGTGATTGGCTTGGCCACGCTTTTCTTTAAAAGTACAAACTGTGATGTGAATTATGTTAGCCACTATTGTGTGTGTACACTAGTGAATTTGATTCTAGTTCCAGTTGTTTTTAATATGTGAGTACTCCACTGAAAACATTTTCTGTTGATACTGTGAACATCAATTCACTATTATTCATGAAATGCATGCTACATGGTTGTTATTTGTTCACACCTTAAAAACTGGATTACATAAAAAAAATTTTCTGTCGAGTTGCAATTTTCTCTTACATTGTGTGCTGGGAGAGTTACAGTGTCAGTACCGTAATGGCATCTGGTGCATGACAGGAAATTTTTTCTTAGTGTTTATTACTTACCACCTAAGTCTTGTATACTCAATATAAATTGGGGCTGCGGTGGTGTAGTGGTTAGACTACTCGCCTCTTAGCTAGGCGAACCGGGCTTGATTCCCGGCGGGGCTGCTCCCGGATTTTCGTATGTGGAAATCGAGCCAGGCAATGTTGCTGGTCGGCGGCAATTCTCGGGGATCTCCGATTTCCCCTGCCCTTGCATTCCGCCATTGTTCCACACTCACCTCGCTTCACCCTCATCGGCTCTCAAGACCTCGATGTTAAGAGCTACTCAAATCTCTTCGCTCACTCAATATGGCCTTTTGAAATAATTTGATGTAAGTATGTACAGTAGAATCTCACTGTTGCATCTTTTTATTAAAACCATCTTTCTTTAAACCTGTTAAAAAAAGTTAAAATTTTAGTTAAATTGATTGGAAAATAAGTTTGTTGCACATGTTTTTGGTTTTTATNAACCTGTTAAAAAAAGTTAAAATTTTAGTTAAATTGATTGGAAAATAAGTTTGTTGCACATGTTTTTGGTTTTTATGCATTGCATTTCTCTTGGTGAGCACTGTACTACAAGCAGTACGTATATAAAAATAGATACCACCTCAATTTGGATGTATGTCGCGGAGGGTAAAAATTGGTCCAAAATTTTCTACAATATCTATTAAGACCTTTCATCACTAACAACCCTATTCCTGGAAATTTTCAAGGATCTTATCAATGGGGCTTTACTTTATTTTGAAAGATCCTCTATTTAGTATAATTTTTAGAAAAAGGCACATAACATTTTTAATTTCTTTTTAAATGGAACACTANTGAAAGATCCTCTATTTAGTATAATTTTTAGAAAAAGGCACATAACATTTTTAATTTCTTTTTAAATGGAACACTGCTTTTATGTTGTATTTTATTTGTGATAGTTTTTTAACAGAAAAGTATAAAAAACATTTGTGTTGCAATGAAAATGTTCAAATGTTTGTTACTTCTAAATTGTGTGGTTCCTATAAAATAATATTTTTGAGATATTTTGTAGGATAACATTATATCACTCGTAAGAGTGACTTAAAGTACTGTATTTTACATTCTAGTAATTGCTTGTATGGAATTAACCCAAATGCACTATGAGATTGAAAGTAGGGCTGAGTCGATACCGGTACCGATATATCGAAACCAACCGATATCGTAATTATCGGAATTGTGCGCAATTCATGTTTAAATCGCTGATATTATAACCAATATTTTGCCCTAAGAATCTAAGATGATTCTGTGCTACAGTGAAACCTCGTTGTTGCGTTCCCGTTTATGTTGTTTTCCCGTATCAGTCAATTTTTTTTGGATGGTCCCAACAAATATCCTATATAAACAATGTTAAAAAAAACCAGCATGCCACGCCCTTAAATCATTAATTTACCCGCATCCATCGATCAGATATTCTGTCTGAAAACCAATATATATTCGTAACTATTGTTTATCTGTGGAAAAACTAGCTTAAAACCCGTACTACCAAAATTCAGTAGCGCCAAGAGCAGGTAAACGGACACTCCCTAACCTCAAAAGCTAGTATACACAACTAGTTGTCGTGAACCAGTGCAATTGTTAACCACCACGTAATTTATTTTTCATAATTCAATCACTATTTGTTTTTAAATTACTCATGTTGAAATCAGGTAAAACATACTAATAATTATAGGCATTTCTTTGTTTCAAGTCAGCAATGGAATATTCGCGCAAATAAAACACGTATGTATAATGGTTGTGGTACGGNTGTTTCAAGTCAGCAATGGAATATTCGCGCAAATAAAACACGTATGTATAATGGTTGTGGTACGGACCAGAACCAAACATTTTAATGGACGAACGGATTTGAACTTTACTCTCGTTCCACAAAGGAAACATAATAATATTTAGGTCAGTACGGTAAATAACCATGTAAATTACAAGCATTAAAGGGGAACAGTATGTTTTCACCGATTAATTCTGTTAAGATAAAATTACGCTAGTAACTTATTTTAAGAGTAATGCAGTGATTTCCTTGTCACACAAGATGGCGAATGTTGTTTAATTTGGCGAAATTTAAAAACATTTTGCGGCCAACGGAATTTTTAGCAAAGTGAAACATAATTTCAAAAAATTGGATTTTTAAATGTCAAACTCAACAATTTTTAGCACGTTTCTGTTTTAAATCATTGTTTCTAATAAAGTTTGTTGATTTTTGCCACTTTTTTTTACATTTAGTAGAAATTTAGTGAATTTTATGTAAACATTCGGCGGATTTTCAAAATTAAGTGCATTTCAAAATTTTATAATACAATACTTATATTGATTGATTGAGATATGTTTTTTAATCCAGTATTTAAGATATGCCCACTGTTCATTACAGGCAATCAACTCAGTATATCCAAGNCTAGTAACTTATTTTAAGAGTAATGCAGTGATTTCGTTGTCACACAAGATGGCGAATGTTGTTTAATTTGGCGAAATTTAAAAACATTTTGCGGCCAACGGAATTTTTAGCAAAGTGAAACATAATTTCAAAAAATTGGATTTTTAAATGTCAAACTCAACAATTTTTAGCACGTTTCTGTTTTAAATCATTGTTTCTAATAAAGTTTGTTGATTTTTGCCACTTTTTTTTACATTTAGTAGAAATTTAGTGAATTTTATGTAAACATTCGGCGGATTTTCAAAATTAAGTGCATTTCANTTTTTTTTACATTTAGTAGAAATTTAGTGAATTTTATGTAAACATTCGGCGGATTTTCAAAATTAAGTGCATTTCAAAATTTTATAATACAATACTTATATTGATTGATTGAGATATGTTTTTTAATCCAGTATTTAAGATATGCCCACTGTTCATTACAGGCAATCAACTCAGTATATCCAAGGATAAAAATAACTTTTTTTTGAGGTTAGGCTTTACTTTTTGAGGAGAGAGGTCCACATGTAGAGTTTTCCCGCATGCCGAGTTTTTTTCAGTAGGTCCCATGAAAAACGAATAATAAAGGTTTCACTATTTGGTTTGATTAAAATAATCAGTATTTTAAAATTACTGATATGGCTGGAAGAAAGTGATTTGTGAAATTTCTTTGTACCGTAAGCAACACGCAAGAATGCAAAACTGTTTACAATATTTGCAAATGTTTGTTTCAAGAGGGGTACATCATCAAGGTCCTATAGTACCACAAACTTAAAACGGCAAATTGAATGTACGCACCATTTGAAGTGTTATGTCTTTTTTAAGAGTTTCATTGCTTAATGACATGCTTTTGGTTATTTTTGTCTTATGCTTAAGCTTAATATGTGGTTCCTAGATTTATCGTAATAGTTAGGCCTGTCACTAAAACAATAAAAACGAAGACATAATCTTAAAATAAATCCATTTACAAATTTTTATAAGTTTTTATTTTTTGAAACTTGCAATAATGTTATATTTTTTTTGTCAAGGCAGTATCGGTATTAGTATCGGCAGTATCAGTAAGTTTGTATCGGCAATATCGGAAAAGGCTCAAAAACCATATCGGCTCACCTCTAATTGAAAGTTGGTGATATTTGTAATTATTGGAAACATTTTCTTTTAAAAATGTAACCTGAATTCACAGGAATTGAATTTCAGGTTTAGATGTATGTGCGAATGACCTGAAGTTGATACATTAGCTCAGATTTTTTGAGTCTGAAAAATTTTTTGAGTTGAGCTAGAGTANTGTGCGAATGACCTGAAGTTGATACATTAGCTCAGATTTTTTGAGTCTGAAAAATTTTTTGAGTTGAGCTAGAGTGTCTTAACTCTTTATGTCACAAACTGGTTTTTTTATTCATTGTTTTGAATTTCACTTGCAGGTTCTTTCGCGGAGTGTGCAGTTTGTGAAGCAGCAGTTGGGGCACTGGAAGAACTCGTTGGGGAGGACCCCACTGTGAACGGCGATATCACCTCNGGGAGGACCCCACTGTGAATGGCGATATCACCTCCGAGGTGAAGAGAGTCTGCACTTTGTTGCCTCAACAAGACGAGCAACAGGTAATATGTCAGCAGTTTTGTGCAAGTGCATTGCAGTTGTATTTTTGTCAATTATTTAATGCAGTTGCTGTATCAGTTTTCATAAATCATAGCAGAAGTTACCCAACACACACACACACACACTTTACTGAATCAGACATACAGTTTCATTGATGAACAGATGTCCTGTTACAATGTTAGCTTATGTTCTTGAAAATGTGTAGCTTTGTAAAAATAAAATTTAGTAAGTAATAATGTTAAATTCAGTGTTAAGTTTTCCAGGTACTCTATAAAATATTGTTTCCTATATTTTATTAACCATTGAAAAAAAAATTATGGTTACAGTTTGTTGCAAAAAATTAATATGAACAAGAAAATATTGATAATTTTATTGTGTCGTATTAGTTTGTATTATGTGAGTAAAAATTTCATTACAAAAATTTTTTTTACTCATCAACTTAGCTACATTTGGTTTAGAACAATTTGTTGTGCTGAAATATGCATGAGGTATAATAAATTGTTTGAAACTTTATTAAGAATCTCAGTATTATTACATTAAGACCTGATCAGATTACCTATAAAATGAATTGTAAAAGAGAGACAGAAAAAGTAAGTAATCTTGGATAGCGAGACACACTCGCGCACCCACATCGGACAAAAATGCTTTCCACGCGGATACGTGGTTTCAATGTTTCGCTGGCTAGGCCAGCTTCTTCAGGCGACAAGTGGTGGTACACTGCAGTGTGTTAAGCAGTGCTTGGCAAACAGTGAACGTAGCGGCCAAGAGATGAACTAGGGTGTGGCAGGAAATTTGAAATATTACGTAGGGTTTATCATATATTTCCTATACATTTTTAATGACTTTTTATTGCACAGACAATATTATTGAAGGACTTGTAACATACCCTTTGATCCAAGATAAGAATTAGAGAAATAAGAGTAGCTCGAATCTCTCAAGCACCAGTTGCAGGTGTCTCATGTGGTTTTCCCAGGAATCAGAGAAAATTATCACGTCGTCCAGATATGCATGACAGAAATCTCCTATATAACCCGTCAAGACGGCTGCTGACATGAGTCTTTCGAAAGTGGCAGGGACGTTTTTCAGCCCAAATGGCATTACGTTAAATTGGTACACTTCCCCATCAGGAGCGGTAAAAGCTGTGTACTTCCTGGATTCCTTTTGTACGAGGATCTGCCAATATCCGCAGCGCAAATTAAGTACACTAATAATTTGAGCTTTTCTGAGAGTCTTTAGTGTGTGACCCACATTGATAAGGGATACTGCTGTCGGTTGTGTGATTTGATAGGGGTTGTGATAGTTCACGCAGAACCTCATTTTTCCGTCCTTTTTTGGCACGAGTATCACTCTAGCATTGAAGGCCGAATTGGTTGGTTCTATAATTTTTAGCTGCTTCATCTCCTTGATTTGTTTCTCAATGAGCTGCCTTTGGTAGGGTGATGGGTTGCCTAGCTTGTTATGTATTATGTCAGGGTGAGAAAGGTGAATTTCATGCGTTATACTGCTGGTTGTAGTGCATGTTCAAAATAGCTTCCAACTGTGCTACTGCCGGTCCGTCTGGCTGGTGGTTCACTTCTTCGCACGTAATGCCCTGTTGTGTTTTGGTCGTTTCTCGCTTCTTCCAGGTGATTGACCTCTGCTTCTTGGTTCCTAGTTACACTTTGCCTTGCTGGCAGTCGATGATCGCCTGTTGCTTGGGTGCCGTAGAATTGTGGTTTCTCTTAACCCACGGCTGCGAAAAATTTGGTTGGGATAATCTCTCGTCCCACCTGGATCGATAGAGTAATTGCACCTTCATTGACAGTAGTGATCCCTCTTGGGCCATATTCACGGCTGTGAGGGTGACCCTGAGTTCTGTCTCTTGGGTAGCCTTTGGTTAAGCTGACCGGCGAATGAAATTAGTGTTCGCAGCGGTGTCTAGCCTAGCCAGTAATTCGCAGCCGTCAATATTTNGTCAATTATTTAATGCAGTTGCTGTATCAGTTTTCATAAATCATAGCAGAAGTTACCCAACACACACACACACACTTTACTGAATCAGACATACAGTTTCATTGATGAACAGATGTCCTGTTACAATGTTAGCTTNACACACACACACACACTTTACTGAATCAGACATACAGTTTCATTGATGAACAGATGTCCTGTTACAATGTTAGCTTATGTTCTTGAAAATGTGTAGCTTTGTAAAAATAAAATTTAGTAAGTAATAATGTTAAATTCAGTGTTAAGTTTTCCAGGTACTCTATAAAATATTGTTTCCTATATTTTATTAACCATTGAAAAAAAAATTATGGTTACAGTTTGTTGCAAAAAATTAATATGAACAAGAAAATATTGATAATTTTATTGTGTCGTATTAGTTTNATTATGGTTACAGTTTGTTGCAAAAAATTAATATGAACAAGAAAATATTGATAATTTTATTGTGTCGTATTAGTTGGTATTATGTGAGTAAAAATTTCATCTCGTCCCACCTGGATCGATAGAGTAATTGCACCTTCATTGACAGTAGTGATCCCTCTTGGGCCATATTCACGGCTGTGAGGGTGACCCTGAGTTCTGTCTCTTGGGTAGCCTTTGATTAAGCTGACCGGCGAATGAAATTAGTGTTCGCAGCGGTGTCTAGCCTAGCCAGTAATTCGCAGCCGTCAATATTTNTTAAGCTGACCGGCGAATGAAATTAGTGTTCGCAGCGGTGTCTAGCCTAGCCAGTAATTCGCAGCCGTCAATATTTACTGTGATACGCTGTGGTTTTTCTGTTTTTTTTCCCTTGTAACACGTCACTTCTGGAACCTCACTTATTTTTCCGGTGCTCGTGACGACCCCCCCTTCCGCATGTTTCCCCCTGCTACGACCTTTCCCGCTGGTTTCTGTGTGTCATAGCTTTACTTTAGTTTGCTCTTGACGGGGTCCTTTACCTTCGCGGCGCTGACTTGAGCATCCTTCTCGCGGCGTCTGCCTTGAAGCACTGGGCAGACGTGATGTAAGTGCCTTTCCGGGCAATACCGGCACTTAGGTAGGCTCTGACTTGGTGGGGGAGGAGGTGCAACCTCTCGCACTTTCCCTCCTGTTTTTTTATTACGCGACGGGCCAGCTGGAGTGGGTTGGGCAGGGTGACTAGCCCATTTCTCCTCTGCCACGTCCTGTTCACGGACCCGTGTGCCCGTAACTATCTCTTCAATCCCTTGCGGGGGTGGGTTGCGCAGAAAATGTTTGATTTCAGGGAGTAACTGCAACGTGATCATTTCTACGTTGGCTTCTTCAGATTGTCCTGGCTGTAAGCGCTGAAGTAGCAGTACCATGCGTCTAATGAAAATTTCCGCTTCCCCAGGTTTTTGGTACTGGCTGTACAATTCCTCTGTCAGTTGTGACAGCACTGANGTCTAATGAAAATTTCCGCTTCCCCAGGTTTTTGGTACTGGCTGTACAATTCCTCTGTCAGTTGTGACAGCACTGATTTCCCTGAAAAATGGGCGATCATTCCCCGAAAAATGGGCGATCAGTCTCTCGAAGAGTTGATCCCAGTGTGTAACAAATTTGCCGTAGGAATTTCACCATTGGCGAGCCTTTGGGCTTTGGCTTTCGTTATCCATAATGCTTTCAGGAGCTTAGTGTGGGTAAATTCGGCTTTGCATGCCTCTGAATTGTTGCAGGTTTTTCTCCGGTTTCTCTGCGTATTTGGGGATCGTTAATACCTCTGTTCCTGTTGGTCTATTTCCTTGAGGCGGGCTATATGCTCGCGCGTGTCTCTGGGCTCTGCAGCATACAATGCAATTTTAGGTAAGCCCTTCCATGTTGCTGGCTTGATCTGGCCAACCGAGGCATTTGAAATGGTACAGGTGGAGGCAGTCATTACATGAGACTCTGTATAGTCCTTCCCCGATGCATTGGGCTGCATCGCAGCGAGCTTGTCCTTCTTGACATCTGGGACAGCAGAATTCCAATCCGTCCGGGTCCTTTTCCTTTTCATCCCATCTTAAGCACAGGTAGTGATAATTGTCGCCACATTGTATGGTCTGGTCAGATTTCCCTCTCCGATACAGCTGGACATGGGACATGGTGTGGTATTGAGGTTCTCCTCATTCGATGAGGTACTTCAGTTGTTTTCGGTTGCCATGATAAAAATACTGTTCCGGTTTTTGGGTGCCACCGAGTTTTTCTAGACACTCTCTGAAGTGTTCTGGGTTTGAATGGAGCGGCGATTGCTCTTTTCAACAGTGAGACTCTTCTCCGGGTGTTCCCTGGTTTCACTAGCTTTACCAGAGTTTCATGAGGCGCCAAGAAATAACTTGACGCCTAATACACTCAACGTGGTAACAAGGAAAGTGTACAGGCCCAGTATCCCTCTAGAGACTAGAGAAATGGAGTCTCCGAAACGGGGATTTTAAGGACATTGCGGGTGAGGACAGGATCTGGCGTGGTCCGTCCAGGAAGAATAAGTAAATAATGAAAATTAGTTGATGTTGAAAATTTTAAAAAATAACATAATAATTATTTTATTACACTTACTAGCTACATAAACAAACATAATTATGAAAAACAAAACACTATACATCGTTATAATGAAATTGGAATGAATGGGGAACAAAATGTACAAAAGGGTGTAATTTCATCCGTCCGTCCGTCTGTCAAAAGTTAAAGCTTGCCAAGGTTTGGACAGAGTGATGGAACTGTCAGAAGTACCTGATTGGCTGTTGCTGACGTGATTGATGGACGGATGTGACGACTTATTGTAAATCCGCCTGAAGGTGCTGATAACCTAGCTGCTTTTAATGTGTNGTGATTGATGGACGGATGTGACGACTTATTGTAAATCCGCCTGAAGGTGCTGATAACCTAGCTGCTTTTAATGTGTTTAGTAATGGTGTGTATAAATAAACCTTTACGAATATACACATTGAGTCTGTTTTGCCAGATAATTAGGATTGTATTACAATTACTGTATTTGTATACTCCCTCNTACGAATATACACATTGAGTCTGTTTTGCCAGATAATTAGGATTGTATTACAATTACTGTATTTGTATACTCCCTGTAAATAATAGTGAGGAAAATAGAGAAAATAAAGGCATCTTTAAAAAAAAATGTATATGTGTTTGTGTGTGTGTATATATACACACATACATACATACATACATACACACACACACATTCTCTCTCTCTGTCTCTGTCTCTCTCTCTCTGTATAAACATTACAAGCAATTTAAAGTGCATGGTAGTGTAAAATGTGGAAATGTAAAAAGGGATTCTATGGTATTGGTATTTACATGTTAAACTATTTTAGTTTGATGAAGCTAACGGAAATGACCACATCTAAATGTAGGTCTATCTGTCTCAAAGATTTAACAAGTATCATTTTAATGTTTTTACACTGAATTTTTTTTACTGCTTTAACATTCTTACACCGAAATTTTGCTCCACCTTTGTTTTATTTAAACACTCAAATTGACCAGTTTTATTTATCATTTTTTGTGTCTTAAGCTTAACACCTCAAGAAGGTCTAACTCAAGAGTGTAATTGAGTTAGACCTTCTTTTTTTGGTTTTTATCAAGTGTCTCAGTTTGTAAAGAAAATATTATGATAACTCTATTTTAAGATTAAAGCAATCTGCTACAAGTATTTGTTTGTTTCGGCAGCAGTCACCCCTGTGACTACAGTAACCTCTGTTTTTGATCACCAATCTGTGAATGTCAATTAATATATAGGTAAATTGTGTTTTTACCTATTGGTTTTTATTGTTAGTGTAAGAATTTGACATCTACAGAACATTGTAAGAATGATGCATGAAAAAAATGTGTGCACAATTTCTTGTTGAATCCAATTGAAGACTGATTTTGTAATGTATGGTATGCTAAATTAAAGTTTCATAAAAACTGATGTAANGAGACTCTGTATAGTCCTTCCCCGATGCATTGGGCTGCATCGCAGCGAGCTTGTCCTTCTTGACATCTGGGACAGCAGAATTCCAATCCGTCCGGGTCCTTTTCCTTTTCATCCCATCTTAAGCACAGGTAGTGATAATTGTCGCCACATTGTATGGTCTGGTCAGATTTCCCTCTCCGATACAGCTGGACATGGGACATGGTGNGGTAGTGATAATTGTCGCCACATTGTATGGTCTGGTCAGATTTCCCTCTCCGATACAGCTGGACATGGGACATGGGACATGGTGTGGTATTGAGGTTCTCCTCATTCGATGAGGTACTCCGGCTGTTTTCGGTTGCCATGATAAAAATACTGTTCAGGTTTTTGGGCGCCACAGAGTTTTTCTCGACACTATCTGAAGTGTTCTGGGTTTGAATGGAGCGGCGATTGCTCTTTTCAACAGTGAGACTCTTCTCCGGGTGTTCCCTGTTTTCACTAGCTTTACCAGAGCTTCATGAGGCGCCAAGAAATAACTTGACGCCTAATACACTTAACGTGGTAACAAGGAAAATGTACAGGCCCAGTATCCATCTAGAGACTAGCGAAATGGAGTCTCCGAAACGGGGATTTTAAGGACATCGCGGGTGAGGACAGGATCTGGCATGGTCCGTCCAGGAAGAATAAGTACATAATGAAAATTGGTTGATGTTGAAAATTTTAAAAAATAACATAATAATTATTTTATTACACTTACTAGCTACATTAACAAACATAATTATGAAATCAAGAAACGAGCAAAACAAAACACTATACATCGTTATAATGAACTTGGAATGAATGGGGAACATAATGTACAAGTTTAGAAGGGTGTAATTTCATCCGTCCGTCCGTCTGTCAAAAGTTAAAGCTTGCCAAGGTTTGGACAGAGTGATGGAATTGTCAGAAGTACCTGATTGGCTGTTGCTGATGTGATTGATGGACGGATGTGACGACTTATTGTAAATCCGCCTGAAGGTGCTGATAACCTAGCTGCTTTTAATGTGTTTAGTAATGGTGTGTATAAATAAACCTTTACGAATATACACATTGAGTCTGTTTTGCCAGATAATTAGGATTGTATTACAATTACTGTATTTGTATACTCCCTCTAAATAATAGTGAGGAAAATAGGGAAAATAAAGGAATCTTAAAAAAAAGGATGTATGTGTGTGTATATATATATATATATATGTGTGTGT
Organism: Clitarchus hookeri; assembly: GCA_002778355.1. NCBI lineage: Eukaryota > Metazoa > Arthropoda > Insecta > Phasmatodea > Phasmatidae > Clitarchus > Clitarchus hookeri. The sequence continues at coordinate 64,410 of NQII01001345.1, forward strand.
ATATATATATATATGTGTGTGTATATATACACACATACATACACACACACACATTCTCTCTCTCTGTCTCTCTGTCTCTCTCTATAAACATTACAAGCAATTTAAAGGGAATGGTAGTGTAAAATGTGGAAATGTAAAAAGGGATTCTGTGGTATTGGTATTTACATGTTAAACTATTTTAGTTTGATGTAGCTAACGGGAATGACCACATCTAAATGTAGGCCTATCTGTCTCAAAGATTTAAATTCATTAAAATAAAATAGTATAAAAATATTCCTTTTAGACTATTTTTCAAGTATCATTTTAATGTTTTTACACTGAAATTTTGCTCCAGCTTTGTTTTATTTAAACACTCAAATTGACCAGTTTTATTTATCATTTTTTGTGTCTTAAGCTTAACACCTCAAGAAGGTCTAACTCAAGAGTGTAATTGAGTTAGACCTTCTTTCAGTTTTTATCAAGTGTCTCGGTTTGTAAATAAAGTATTATTATAACTCTATTTTAAGATTAAAGCAATCTGCTACAAATATTTGTTTGTTTCGGCAGCAGTCACCCCTGTGACTACAGTAACCTCTGTTTTTGATCACCAATCTGTGAATGTCAATTAATATATAGGTAAATTGTGTTTTTACCTATTGGTTTTTATTGTTAGTGTAAGAATTTTACATCTACAGAACATTGTAAGAATGATGCATGAAAAAAATGTGTGCACAATGTCTTGTTGAATCCAATTGAAGACTGATTTTGTAATGTATGGTATGCTAAATTAAAGTTTCATAAAAACTGATGTAANTCTTGTTGAATCCAATTGAAGACTGATTTTGTAATGTATGGTATGCTAAATTAAAGTTTCATAAAAACTGATGTAATACTTAAGCTAATGAGGCACTTCTCTCTTTCTCGTAGTGTGACAATATAATTGCTACGTACGGCCCGAGCATCGTGAACCTGATGACTGAATTGGTGGGCGGCCGCATGATCTGCTTGAAGATAGGCCTGTGCGTTGACGAGCAGCGGCAGGCAGTGCAGTTAGTCGGAGGGAGGAGGTGCACCTGGGGCCCATCCTACTGGTGCCAGTCAACAGTCCATGCCGCTGCGTGCAAGGTACGTCACCACCTTCCTATAACGTGCAGCACTTTACGCTGCGTTGTTCATTTGTGTTTATGACCTACTGTTAGTGTAGCAATTTTTGAAACCCTAGGAAAAAATTACAGCCCTTGACTTTTTCACATGAGCGTGGTACCTAATTGAAAACACTGAACATTTTTGTTGGAGGTTAGGGTCTTTGACTTTAATAGCATGGAGTGATTTGAGGTCAGTTGGCTTTTGTTTAGTTTTGAAGATAGAAAATACCCAAGAAATAAAACCAGGGTTCCCCCTCTTTTTTTGCTAAAAAATGTCAAGCACTTTTTAAGCACTTTTTTTAAAACTTTCAAGGGCCCAAAATTTACTGTAACTGGCATTACAAAGATCAAGACAAATCAAAAACTAAAAAATNTTTTAAAACTTTCAAGGGCCCAAAATTTACTGTAACTGGCATTACAAAGATCAAGACAAATCAAAAACTAAAAAAATTGCATGATAAATGAGGAATATTTTCCTGACATTGATACAGCCACAAAAGAAGCTTTGTTCATGATTAGGGTATAACACTCCAATTTGTAATTTTTGTTAGCGCAGGTTCTTAAAATTTTGTACAAAAGCGAATGAGATNTTTTAAAACTTTCAAGGGCCCAAAATTTACTGTAACTGGCATTACAAAGATCAAGACAAATCAAAAACTAAAAAATTGCATGATAAATGAGGAATATTTTCCTGACATTGATACAGCCACAAAAGAAGCTTTGTTCACGATTAGGGTATAACACTCCAATTTGTAATTTTTGTTAGCGCAGGTTCTTAAAATTTTGTACAAAAGCGAATGAGATNGATTAGGGTATAACACTCCAATTTGTAATTTTTGTTAGCGCAGGTTCTTAAAATTTTGTACAAAAGCGAATGAGATCGTATGTTATCGTACATTGTACACAAATCCTACATTTATTACGTGCTTTTCAAGACGTTATTCATTGGAAGTCCACATGTATTGAAATTTTTTGTCAGTCCCCTGAGAAACGATGGATAGAGAATCCACTGTATTTATACATACTATAAAACTCAACGTGTCTCTGTCTGTTAATGCGCTTATCACTCGAGAACCACGTATCCGATTTACGTGTTTTTTTTTAATTCATAGCTATGCTCTCTGGCCAGGTTTTAGTATTTTTTTGTTACGTAAGGTAACATAAGGAATAAGCAGTGACTATATTAGCGAATCAAGTCGGAAAAAAATTTGCCGCCAGCGCACTCTCTTGCAACACAACGTCTAAACAGTTAAAGATGGAAAAATATAATGAAGTAAAGAATTGTGTAAAATAAAAAGACCTAAAAAAAACTCCACGGTAGCATATATCTATCTATAACAGAGAAATACTAATAAACATTTTTACTATTTAATTTCTTAATTAATAAATACGTAAAATTCAAGCTGTTGTTTCCCCATTAAAAACTTAATGTTTTTCAAAGAAAAAAATGTCATTAGAACTGTTTTACAAAGATAATAAATGTTCTATACAGCATACAATTCCCGCCTATACTTTTAAGAGATATCAAAAGTTTTTGTGAAAAAGTAATTTTTTGCGAGTCAGTTGACCGTATGGTGCAGTAAAGCCAGCGTAAAGAGTTTGTGTATTAGCTAATTTGATATTTGCATAGATACTTCCAGTATACAAAGTTAAGTTGTGATTGATTACATAGTTTCGTAGATATAGCATACAAAGGTAAAATGTTTATATAGTTTCTATTCTGAAAATAAGTGTCAGACACTTTTAAAACATGTAAGTATGTTTAAATTAAAAATATTCGTCTAATGATTATTTATCTCATAATTTAAACTAAGTTAAATTCAACTTTATTTTTAAAAAAAATCTAANATGTTTAAATTAAAAATATTCGTCTAATGATTATTTATCTCATAATTTAAACTAAGTTAAATTCAACTTTATTTTTTAAAAAAATTTAACAATAATTACGCAAGCAGAGCCATGGGCACAGCTAGTACTTTTTATTGTGTATATTGTAGTTACATCTCCATAATGCAACAAGTTTTTAAAAAAATTATTTTTTTTTGTTTTAGAAAACTTATCTTCTTTTGCAGAGGAGCCTTTTACTGACAGGTGTACGGTATAGCTATTTGTATCAAATAGCTATATTTGTAACTAGAATTGATAGAAAAGTGTTAAATGTGGTATGCTCTGTGTAGGTATGTACTGTATTTACCAGAATATAGGACGACTTTGAAAACTATCCCCACACATTTTTTACTTTGGTCTTCACGAGAAATTTATATCCAGACAGATTATTTGGACCGGATTATTTACTCTTGCCCTAAAATAAAGCAAAATTATTTGCAGTCAACTCAATAAAACCTGAGGAAGTAATATTTCCTCATCTATCCGTACGTTTGTATAATTATAAAGCAAAGTGTGTTAATGTTTTTAAGTTGCTTGTACTGTTAAACATATGCATAGTCGAAAACATTTGACTATCTTTTGCTGCTACTCAGGCAAAAATATTGACGTCAACATTTTTAGTATGTGAAAATAAGACAACCTTCAATTTTTTGAAATAGAAATTTGAGTAAAACATTGTTGTATATTCAGGTGAATACAAAATTTACTGCATTCTATGTTTGTACATAATTTCCACTGACTTATTTTATGTTTGTCTGTTCCAGACCACTAAACATTGCGAAGAATTTGTTTGGAAAAGCAAGAAGTCATATTTGAATTGAATCCAACTAGGTTATGATGTGTTGGTTTATATTTTGGCTTGCAATGTGTGATTTGAAAAATAATTTGAAGGTGTTTTGTTATTATTATTATTTGTGTTTTAAAAGTTTTATTTTACTAGTAGGATAGTTTTTTTTTAATAAAAAAAAACAGTTGTGTTCATACATAGCACGTGGAAAGGTTCATATAGACTCTTTAAAATTATACTCATCTTAGCTCTGGCTTTCAACATTTTAGATGTTGAAATGTATAATCTGTGATATGGAAAAAATTATAAATATTGATGAGATTGCAGCATGTGGTTGTAAATAATGTATTGATATTGTAGTGGATAAATTTTCAAGCTTTAAATTTGAGTGATTGCATAATATTGTAGTATATACCCTTATTTTACAGCTAACTACCTTATGATTTGTTTTACACTTTTCTGTATTGTGAACAGTTTGTTCAGTTCCATCTGAAGCTCACAAATTCTCCACTACATATTTACTCTTTGTGTTTCGCAATGTACTTTTCATGAAATGTGGATGTAAAATAGTATTTCCACTGTGTGTTGTTTGTGGTAACATGGAATGAAAATAATGAATTCAGTGCTCTATTGAATTCACTGATTGTAATGGTGTGGTGTGAAACATGTTGCATGTAAATGATAAAATGTTCCTGTCACAACAGTATACTGTGTAAAATAAAACTTACTTTTATTTTAAAAAGTTGACAAAATATTAAAAATATAAGATAATTTCATGTAACATTATTTTATTTTTAGTTGTTTTGATAACATGTATGAAATACACTACCCTGATGTTTAGTTAAGTATTAGATTTTGCCAATAAAATTTTGAGAAAGTGTTATCAGGTACCTTTTTTTTATGTTCAAACTGTTTCCATTATTATAGCTAGGGCCACCTGTTTTTCGCGAAAAGATTTATACACAAACTAGATTTCAACTTCTTACATACAAGCTTGCAAATTTCCTTAAGCTATTGGCTGCGTGTCTGTGTGAGAAGACATTTCATACTCAACTGGGCCAATCAGAATAAAGTTACCCCGACGTTGGACTCCTGGTTTTGCCAGGTAGACACCCAAGACGCGTTAGAGTTAAAATCATCCAACCGCGATAATGGTTCTGAACCATGTTTTCGAGAACAATTAGTTGTGGAATCTTTTCACAAGAAACAGGTGGTCCCATCTATTAGTAGAGCTATAATCAGCTGTTGTACCTACCATATATTGGTACATAATGTAAAAAAACTTTGTTTGATAGTTTTTTGACTTATGATAGCAGTGTAATTTAGTTTGTTTTGACTCATGAAGGTCTAGGGACAGGAGTGCGTCAGTGTCTTGCTAGGTATTTTTATATTGTGTTAGATTGGTCACATAGACTCGAGGTGCAGACCTTACTGAGGCAGGGATTTGCTGGCGCTTGGCCTTTAAACAGAGTCGTACGGGAAGACCTCTGGCTCAAAGTCTAGTGGTTGCTGGCTTACCTCCTACTGCTGTGCGTGGTATCTCCTGACCTGTCTCTAGTGGCAGGCGGGCGTCCGGCCCTCTGATGGTGGTTGGTGGTGCTGTTCCGACATCATCGACGTCTGGTACCAGGGGCAAGCCTAGGTGGAAGTACTCGACGATGAGATGTGCAGCTCCGGTTTTTTTTTACAAGAGGTCCAAACAAGTTACCGGGGAGACTGCGAGGTGAGGTCTCAACAGTTGGTGGGCTGCATGAGCTCGTTCCCGGGTGGGGGTCTCAAATAGCTAAAGGCTGGGGCAGACTGTTTAAGCAGGGCTTGCTTCTCAGCTAAGATAGCAGCTGCCTTCCAGTCGCTCCACCTACTTCCCCTTCTATGGGTGAACTGCATTTACCAGGGATGAGGTGCTACGGTTCACGTCCGCAATAGGGTGCCAGGCAACAATGTCCCTAGCTAGAGTGTATCCCAGAAAGGGTAGATCTCTCCTTGTCAGGCCTAGCACTCCTTCCGGCAGTTTTATACGCTGTGGATGGAGTGGGTTAGCTGTCAAGAGTAATCTAGTCTCTTCGTCGTGTGTCTTACTAGTGGTCGTGGCTCTACCGTACGTGTGCACCAGGTACCTTTGCGTGCCTGGACCACAGTATGGGTGGCCGTCTGATGGGTTGTGTTTTGATGACGTACGTCAAGTCCTTTTTAGGGGACAGGCCGCAGTCCTACACTAAGTTAGGCAAACCAGTCTCAAATTCCGCGGTTCCCTGCCTCTCCTTTGCGGTGTGATGCTTACCAGGGATGACCAAGCACAATTCACACAAGAAAGAGCAGACGGCGGTTAAGACTAGTAGCGTGTTTTATCCTATCCAGAATAGAACATAGTAACCCGTACTCTCCTGCTGTAACCAAGACACTGATTAACTCTTGGAAGGTAATGCAAAAGACAGATGAAGGGACCCGTCGGCTTGAAGAGCCTTGCCTGAAGGGTGTGCAACAACTAAACCGTAACTGAAACTGAGGTTGTCCTGAAGGGACTTTAAGGGGGGTTTGATGTCAAGTGTAAGGGGGGGAACGAGGACTCTTTGAGGCTGCAGCGCATGCTTGAAGAAGTCGGGCGTTGGGTACTTGTGATCACTGGGTGTTCTCCACGAGGCGGTAGAGAGCAGACAGAGCAGAGAGCCTTGGCAGGACTTATGCGAAGGTGAGCTGCTGGTATGAACTGCTGTTCTGCGGCGGTGCAGGCACATATATTCTCCTGCGTTAGGGGTCACTCAGGCTGGCTTCCCTTGTCACAGGGTTTTGTTAAAGGCGGTGGCGATTTAATATTCTCTTCCTTCGGGTGTACTCCGGTCTCCAGGCATCCACCTTATTTAAGGAGACTGAATGCTGTGGTAGCTGCAGGGTTGTATCACTTCCCGCAATGATATATAGTTACAGCAAAAAATCAGTTTTGTAATCAGTGGTGTCACTCACAACTTCGCTTTTTATTTGTATACACCAGTACAAATTCCTTCTTCAGTTATAGTTTCCAAAGATCTGTTCACTGGAACTATTCCTCAGATGTCCTTTCTCTACAAGTTGCCTGAAGTAACTTGCTTGTTTTACTGGAGCGAAGCAAATAGGACAAAATAATATTCATCACAGTGATTGTAAGGGGGGGGGGGAAGTTAATTGCAAGCCAGAAGAGTAGTACTGAGACACAAATGGAACACCAAACACTTTCCAAAACCAGGGTTGATGCTACATACTGTGTGTCAAAGCAAACATGTTGAACATACATTCATAGTCCATCATCACATATATACAAATTTTATAATTTTTTTAGTAAATAATGTTATACTTCTTAATAGGATTTAATTTTTATTTGCACTAAATTTTTTTTACAAATATAAATTTTATTTTACAGTAAAAATAATAATACAAGCAGCTCATACAGAAACTGCTTCATTCTCTAAAATGAATTATTTGTACTTGTACAACTTTTCATTGGTAATTAAGAGTTTTAATTTATCAGGTGAATTTCTTAGGCACTGGAGTGATGATACTAAAATACATAACACAGATGTGAAGAAAAAGATTGGCACATGTGAATACTATTGGGTAGTGTGATGGGTTGGGGAAAAACCAATAGTGATGTACACATAACAACGAGACACCTAGACAGAACACAGCTCAGAGCTAAAAGCTTCAGGCTACTTCGGAGCTACTGGGATGACCCTAGTGGGGTACCCTACATGACTGCGAGAACAGCTGGATTGTCGACAGTAGGCTTGTTGGGGTTGTTGAGCAGCAGCCAGTCAGCCAACCACACCACGGGATCCACTGGCTTCACCTTGCACAGTTCTGCCAACCCCTCCAGCAGCGTAGGGTTGACGCTCTCCGCCAAGTAGCTCCTCAGAGCAGACCCAGACAACAGCGGCTCAACTATCACTGCAAGCAACAAAAGAAACTAACTGCATGTTGTTTGACATAGTATTACAAGCTGTTCATGGTTACAGTAATAGCACATTTGAAAGTCCTGCTTAAGATCTACCGTATTTACTAGAATCTAAGCCACATAGTTTTTTGGCGAAAATTCTGAGAAAAATTTATTAGAATACATATAAGGCCTTAGGTTGAACCACCACTTTTAGTTGGTTTGAAGAGTGATTTTTTTTCCAGAGGTTGATTTCAAAAGTGCTTACTTTACCATGAGCAGCCTTTAATAGAGATGCACACTGTGTGGCCAGAAGTACTAATGTCTTAGTTAGTGAAATCCTAATGAGAAAATAATGCACAAAATTCCGAAACTAAGGGAGTATGTATTGCTGCTGCATGAAGGAGTGGGGTTGTTCAGTTCGTTAGCGACAATGGCCGGCTACGGTTAGGCGAGAGTTGCTCTGCACTTGCATATTACCTGTCAGAAAGATTTAAGTTTACGAGAGAGAGCAATGTTATCAGTTTGGTATTTATAACACCAGCAGTCACGTGGTTTCCCTTCCTCCAGCAACTAGCATTTGGGAGCTCCCTTCCCTACACTGCCTCCCCTACATTCCCTACCCCAGAGCTGCACAAAGATTATTTTCTCATTTGAACTTTACGCTTTTGCTCCTAGTGAACGTTTTCGGGTGGAGGCCGTACAAGTGATGGCAAAATCACTTTAACATTATAAACTTTTTTGATGTCATGATGAATCAACAGAGTTTTGCATGGGGTTTATAAATTTGAGCATTCTATCACACAGAGTCCAGCAGTTTAGCACAGTGTTTCCTCGCTTGGTTGTTATCATCAGCCCAATATAATTACTACGTGATGTACGAAACACTCACTCTCCGGAAAGAAGAAGTGTATCTCCTTGACGGCCTGCTCGGGTGTCGGGCTACCATGCAGAGCGTTCTCAAACTCCGGATCAGGGTCGCCGAAGCGTGCCCGCAGGCTGAAGGGGAAGTACCGGTGTGCCTCTGCTGGGTCTTCGGGCCCCAGCAGGTTCAGCCAGCCATTCACAGCGTCCCTCCCCATCAGGCACATGGCCACGATGGGTCCACCGGACATGTACGTCACCAGCAAGGGGAAAGACGGCAGCCCTTCCTGGCTCTCGTAGAACTCGCTGGCCTGCTCCAGTGTCAGCGTCACCATGCGTTTCTGCAACACACATTTGTTGGAAATTATACAGACAATACTCAACTGAAACAAAAATGAAAAACACAATTTTAATTTTTGTTTTGGTAAGAAATTTGATGGGCGAAAGTTGTAATGAAACGAAAACACTTGTTTTCAATGAATTTCGGGTGTTTAATTAATTTTCATTTGGTGCACCCACAAAGAAAATTTTTGTCTAAAAATTTTTTTTATTTTAATTTTATAAATGAAAGTTTAAATATAGGCAAGAAACTCTGTGGTAAATACTCTATATCGTCTTGTTTTTTTGTTCTAGTTTTGCAACTGATTTGTTTTAATGAATAACTTACTAAATGTTATAAAATTCGTTAAACTTTACTTTAGACTGAGCTTTAATGAAAGTTATTTTCATTTTAATTTCAATTCCATAAAAGTTCATAATGCATTTTTCGTTTTTGTTTCATGAGAAAAAAGTTACATTCGCTAAACAGATAATACATTATTAGGAATAGGAACTACACCAGCATTTGCATAAAATAGGGATGGGAAATCAAATGGGTGAAACCATCCTCAAAGCAGCCAGCTAGAATTGAACTCGCAACCTTCCCAATGCAAGTAACTGAAATCAGACATGCTACAGTATGGCCAAACACCCTGGTAGTGTCACACTCTAGGANTTAGGAATAGGAACTACACCAGCATTTGCATAAAATAGGGATGGGAAATCAAATGGGTGAAACCATCCTCAAAGCAGCCAGCTAGAATTGAACTCGCAACCTTCCGAATGCAAGTAACTGAAATCAGACATGCTACAGTATGCCCAAACACCCTGGTAGTGTTACACTCTAGTAACACTGGAGTGATACAATTGTAGATTTTGTGAACGGCTTGGTGGAATGAGAATCCTTAAACACAGCCCCCACTGTTTCGAGGGTGGTAAAGGGGTGCAGTTTTGTAGACACTGACAACATACATACTGAACAATCATCTTGGTTTCCTACTGTTGCGTTATAGGGACAGAATGGGAAGTTTAATTATGCTTCTAGAATGTATTGACCATTTCAAGAATATTAGTTTAGTTAACACATTTCTGCAATAAGAACTGTGAAAATTATGGGATGTCTTATATCCTTTATCCTGAACTACAAGTGAGAAAATATTGGTCATCGAACCTGCCCAGCATTCATTATTTCTATTGCTTTCCCCACAGTTTGTTATTCAATTTGTGTCAAATCTGAGAATAATATTTTGATTTATGAAGGAACCTATGTGCTTATGCGTGCCTCATTATTTGCATTACGGTTGTGATCACATAAGGCGCTACACCCATTTGCAGTTGAGTAAAATCTCTGTTTCTACGTAATGGCATGTGGGTCGGCCAATACAGACTCATCTTCTGTTTTTACTGGCATGTAGAGGGGGCCAACACCCTCTACAGGTAGGTAAAGGTGGTTTGACCACTGTACCAATATCTACGCTACCAGCTACTGCTTCATCAAGGGAGACTCCAGGAAGGCCACATGGGCAAATGGCCCATGACCCACGTCGAACCCCATGCTCTACAGTTGCTCATGCCCAAAACTTCACAGTCATTTCCATAACAGTATGGCAACACCGTACCTCTGATTACCGCCTTAACCAAACGTTGGAGCCAGACTCCTGTCAACCAATATATCAAATCCATCTTTAAAAAGTGTTACAGTAAATACAAATTCACAGCACTATAGCAGGTGTGCATGCATGTATATATAATGTACACAGTTACTCACTAATTTGCAAAGTTATGTAAACAATACATTACTGTTACAGGGTGTGTTATGTACATCAACTAACGGTATAAATAAAGTAAAGTGGTAAAATAAGTATATAAGTGGTCAATATTCAATTACAACTTTTCTTTACTTTATTTATTGATGGTTTATGCTGGATTATAAGGAGGGTAAGGCAACACTGTACAACACAAAATTATTTTTAAAATACTCTACTGAGTGCGTGCAAGTAGCTGCCACCTTACATGTAAACACAAATTTGATTTGAACACCCTGCTTTATAACAAAGTGTAGTGAGATGTACCCCGCTTCCTCATATTTGTGAATTACCTGTTGGCATAATCAAAGGCATTAATGATCACCAATTAGTGCATTATACATAAATTTCCCTATAGATTTTGCTACGAGCTATCAGAATCAAATATATGAAACAACAGAATCAAGTTCCAGGACAAAAAATTAAAGAAAAATGTGTCCGTTCCCAAAACGCTGTGTAAAAAAAAATGCAGTTATATTTCTAGAAATCTGAAGCAAATTTGTTTTTGTACTGGGAATTAAATACATTTCATACCAACTTCGAACAGTTTAAATTGCACAGTACTACATCATCATTGAAAACACTGCAATAGTGAGTGCAGCACACATTTTCTCTTTGATTCTGTCTTACGGCAATTCAAGACTGTTGACAGGCTTTTAATAAATTGGTTCTTGAAAGTTGCCGCAGACTTAGCGGACTGAAAATGAAAGGATTAAAACAAATATTTTACCTGAATGATTTCATAACCAGTTGATTTTATAACATCGATGATATCTTGTAGATGTTTGACAGCATTTGGTTTCACAATGACCAAAGTTCTTTCCAAAGAAACTTCTGGTACAATGGGCACATCTGTACTTTCCATGAGGGCAGATCTCAACTACACTGCAAACAAAAGAAAATTTTTCACATAATACAGTTTAATGCTTAAGTTATGGAACTGACTGCAGACCGCACAGACCATTAAAAAATAATTAAATTAGGAAAACTATATTTCTGAACAACTTAAACAAAACAAATTATTTTTATTGCAAGGAGATTGCACATAGATGGTGTGTGTATTTAACCATTTCTCAAAAAAGGTTTTGAAATAATATTTCTCTTTAATATAAATAAATCTATACCATCAAATAGTTTTAAAAACTAATCCTTTTGTCAGAATGGGTAAAATTTTAATATGGATTCCATCCGTACCACACAATTATTATAAAAGGCTCAAAGTTATGGCCAAAAGTTTGTTACAAATTGTTTCACCTTGGTACATGCATGCGACCTGATACACTTAAAAAATGCCTCTCCTAAGTTGTATGCTTTTCACTGTATCTAGAATTTGTATAACAAGTTTTTACTTCAACTCAGCAGAAGTCTAGTAAAAAAGAACTCTTTGTGTGGTCCTACAGGTTAATAAACTAAATTGGAATTGAGCTCTGTGTGTAAGCACTGGGACTGGGGGGAGGGGGGAACTGTCGCCCATCCACTTTTCAGCCAACAACAGGGGAGGGGGTTTGTTTAAACAGTGATTGGTTACTAGGTAGTTTGTAAAAAGTATTTAACTTACTACTACTACTACTCATTGGCAATAATAAATAATATTAATTTTTCCCCAACAATATATCAAATTAAGTAAAAAACCCCTGAGCTATGGGTGAAAAAAACAACTTACAACAAAAAAAAAAAAATATACATTTATTTATTTTATCTAGTTGGTCAGGCAGGAGGAATTCTTCTGGCTGAAAGTATCAGGAGTGGAGGAACATACATATAACGGTTTGCGCGTGACCGAAAGAGAGGGACAGAGAGAGAGCGCGCACCTGCATGGCGAGCAACATGGCCAAGAAAGAAGTTTTTGAGGCAAAGTATCAGGAGCGCAGAAGCGAGCGGGAGGTACGCAGTGAAGCGGCGCGGGCACGTGGCCGAGAGATTGCACGCGCAGCCGACAGAGTGCGCGCGCGCGCACCTGCAGGGCGAGCATGAACAAGAAAGAAATTTTCGTGGCGAAGTATCAGGAGTACAGAAACGAGCGGGAGGTAGGCAATGAAGCGGCACGGTCACGTAACCGAGAGAGTGCGCGCGCAGCCGAGAGAAATAGAATGCGCACGCACAGCCTAAGTTGGGCAGGAGCAGCGGGAAAAAGTATCAGGCGCGAAGGAACTGAAGGGAGGTATTGAGGTGGGCAGAGAACACGTGAGGAGTTACGCGACGCGGCCGAGAGAGCGCGCTTGCACACAGCCTTTGTTAGATAGCAGCCGGGCGGGAAAAGTATCAGGAGCGAAGGAACCATAGGGAGGTATTGTGGCGGGCAGACATCTGTGCATGTCTGAACGCGGTTTGGCGGGGAAAACGAAGCATGGGGAAAGAGATGCGCGCGCAGGTCTGGCCGTGCTATCAGCTATTCCTCAAAAACATCAGTTACGGCGGGCAATGGAGGGCGAAAGACGTTAGTAGGGGTACGGAAAAGTTATCCTTCGCATGAATTAATTTATGCGTACATTTTAACAAAGTATAAAAAAAACAGTAATGTTAGGTTAGTGCTTTTCTTTTGAAACTATAGAAACGTTTTATAACTTTATTTTCACAAAGTCACGAAAACTAGGGTTTTTATTCACAGTGGACTGACCTGCGGTATAAAGAAAGCCTATACACAGTCTTATTTTTATAAAATAATAAAAATGAAACAATGGTGCCACTAAAACATTTTACATTCTACAGCATAATGTCCATTTACTTTACAAATTCCGCCCAATTATTCTGCGTGTAAGCATTATTGCCGTGTTAAACGGTAGTTTATGTGAAATTGTGGTCTACATGTGCCTAAGTGTTCAAATTAAACGAAAATCACAGTTAATAATTGAGTTTTTATATAAAAATGTGTTAATTATCTTGTCGGTTTTTTATCTATTAATTATGCCAGTAAATATTCAAAACGCTACGTTCATTAAGATAAAATATTTTCTCGAATATGAAACAAAGAATGTGCAATATTTGTAATCCTATTTGAAAAGCATTAAAAACTAAAACATTAACAGTTTAAAATTATATGTCTGCAAAATTACTAGACAAACACATGCAAAACTAACGCTATCGTTATAATAAAAAGTAGCCTAAATTTGTTTGTTGGTGTTGAAGTTAGTGTCTCCCGTATTTGCTCGAAGTTAAGGTCTCGCGTATTTGCTCAAGAAGTTTCAGATTAGATTTCTAGTTGTAGCTTATTTATTTAAATATAATATAAAAGATAATCTTTGTATTACAGTTGTGGTGTAAATAAATTTATTTTCGAAAGCATATTGAATATAATTTTAGATTCGCTATTTACCAATGTGACTGAAATACAAACTTAACTGTGATGTTAAAAAAACTATATCTTGAAAGTTCACTCAGTAGGTTAATGTATTTATTACAAGAAAATGCCAACACTCTTTTGGTCACTAGCTTCCAAGGTTTTACTTGTAAAAGTACAAATAAAATGCAAACATATTTCCAGATTTACAGCACTAATTTTTTAAATTCCGTGAAAACTTTGTTCTCGTAATTCTCCTATTGGAAGTGACATTTCCAATGAAAGGTTGGCCCATACAGACGAGCAAATCACACACTCACGCTCAACCGATTGCGCCACAAAGTGCGGCCAATAGGCCAACCAGAACACTGCCAGTGGCTATAACAACTTATCTTAAGTGAACGAAAGGCAGCTTATTCCATTGGAGATAATGTTTAACTTACAATTTAAGTAATATATTAATTAATGGTTCCACATTGTATGATTCACTGCCACGTTGGTTGGGTTTCGCTTGCCTATATTTGCGCTAAATTAAATGCAGTTAGTGCGGGCAAAGTTTTGAACGTTGATTAAAAACATTTATAGTTTAGCTTAAACTTCGTACATCACTACTCTTTTGTTTGGAATAAAAAAATTGAAAATAAAAAAAGGTTTTCCTCCTTTTCTCAGTTATATTTTATGTTATTGCTTAGCAGTGATTATACTAAATATTCTTGTATCATTTAATGTAACATTATTAAAGATGTTCTGAATGTTTTATTCTTTATTACAATTTTATTCGCAGCCTCAAACCTAAAGGTTGTATGGCGATTGATGATTTCGACAAAAGAGTAATACAAGAGAGAATTCAAGAACTCTATCTAGACCATCCAATAAAAAGATCGTGCCAACAACTATGGATATGCTACAAAATTACATTCGGCATTGGCTAGATAGATATATGGCAGCTCTGTACGACTTCGTGTGTTATTTGCACGACTTTTGGATTTTATTTAGAAGTAAAACTGCTATGCTGTAAAATGTGTTCAAGTTGACGATACATTATGCTGTCGGAAGCCCCTCAGTGTTTGCAAACTTTGTTAACAAAATATTCTCTTGAATAATGCATTCCCCCGTCGAGATATTTCTTTGGCCGCGCCGTAGATCTTCACATCAACCATTTATATANGACAATATTTAAAGGTGAAGGCGTTTGTAATGCATTTATTTTGTCATCAAACCACAGAAAATATTAGACCTGCATCGTCGTTGTTGCTTTTATCTAACGTAATCGATACTGTTGAATATTTTAACAGAAAATTTGCACTCAATAACATAAAAGCAATTGTGGAACAGCACACGCAAAAGGTAAATAAAGAAAGCTATACAAGACAAGACCAAACCGACCAACCAACTAGTCCGTGCCGAGCCGCACGAAGATACGTACGGAGCGTGTGATAGGAATACTTCACGCCAAGTATTAGGAGCCGTGGAACGTACTGGAGGTGTGTAGACTGCCAACATCCGTACTGCGCGTTTGGCGGGAAGGAGTGCGAAAGTAAGTTGTTTACAGACCATTTAACCGTTACTTCGCACTTTTCTGAAGCCCTGCCAAAGTTCTATTTGCCCACTACATGCAAAAATGCTTGTTTATTTACTTACCGTTTAGCTGTTAAAATTATACACGACATAGAACATTACACGTAAAACACGTTAATATTTTGCCGCGACTGAGCTTAATCCTTATTACAAATGTGGAGGAAAGAACTGTGGTATTTAATCTCTTCGTATTGATATGTGAAGGATGGCCTCAGCTGTTGGAATAAACATTAAAACGAAGAAGCAAACGGTCCAACGAAAAGACAATAAACTCAAGCACGCAACTCGTGCCGTTTATTTTTTGTACGTAGCAGCGACAAACTTAAAATATAGTGGTGAACATGCACACAAATAGACCTACCGTAACCTTTATTCCGCTCACATTTATTTGCATAGGTACTTGGTTTTATTATAGTTTAATTTATTGTGGGTTTTCTGCCTAAAAAATTTATTTGTTGTTGATGCATCTATTCATTTAATGTAGGGTCTTTTAGCACCGGACCGAATATAGTTAAATAGTGTTAATTTTAAGTATTTGAAGTAATTGATTTTATTATAATATAAATAGATATTTATGTTTTAGAAGGTTAAAATACTATATTATAAAGCAAAAATATGGCTTGTTTTAGTATTTTGTTGGGATTGTGTCAAACATTCAAATCACAGAAACGTAAAAACGTTACACAATTGTGTTTCAAAACACCTAAGGCAAAGTTACAACGTTGTGATTAAATAAACAGACGTGACTTTCAACTAATTAATTTTATTATAAAAACAGTTCACAGTTAAAACGTATAAATTTCGCACGTCCAATATTTTCAATCACACACGCACACACTGGGTCAGCGTAACGTAGGCAACAATACAACCACACGCAACGGTCACGACGCACGCACTCATTACTGCCGTGCGAACACAAATTTATCACAACATCGTAACTTCCCTAGGTAGGTTTAAAAAACGCAACGTGTACAAACTTGATGTGGTAATTTTACTGCACGCAAAGTGGAAGCTTCTAAAATTCTGTAATTCCCTGCTCAGCCAATCGCATGCGAGAGTGACAGAGCAGCCAGTCAGGTGCCAGCATACTTTTAGCGCAGTCGAGTGCGAGCATTTGGTACATACATACAGACCAGTTTGGCGTGGCGAGATTCCAGAAAATATTCCATCAGCAGGCCTAACCTCTGTAACTGTCCGCTGCCTTGTAGATCATACACAAATATTTTGGCACGTTACTGAAAATTATTTTCCGGCATAGCTGACAAAATTACGGGAACCGTAATTACCGAGACAATTTAAGCCACTTGTAATACTTGTTCCAAGGAAAAATAAGTCCATATTCGTCTGATAAAATACTGCGTAGAAGCTGTAAACAGCTAAATATGTCATGTGATACATGACATATTTAGGAAAAAACCGAACACGTCATACATGGGGTGAGTTCTCAAAGGTTTCTGCTATAAGGTGCGCGGTAAATGGAGATTCTATTTACTTGTATTTAAAAGTTCGTTTTTGGCTCGAATTTACTTGCCCCAGCCAAAATTTTAAGTGGTAATTTTATATCGTATCTATTATTCACGCTCTCTAATGGTGTTTGCAAGAGCACGCAGAAAAATACAACTGTGTTTGGAATTGTGTGTTCATAAGCAATCTTATTTCAATGGAAAAACTTTACGAATTTAAGTACGAAATAAATATATCAAAAGAAACTTTGTACTTTTCTCCTTTCACTAAAAATAACTGCCCAGAAATGCCCTAAAAATTATATTTTTAAAAATTTTACTGTTTCTTTCGATTCAGATATATTTAAATTAATTGTGTAAGCCAACGTTTTGATAAACCCAGTTTTACGACGGAATGTTTAACAACATGTGTACATATTTCGTTATATTTCCAATATAGTACTAAGAACAAAGTTTATTCTTGACGCAGTCTCTAACACAAAACAAATAGGAAGATTTTACACAATTATATTTATTTTATGAAATTTGAAATTATCCCATTTATTTGCATACAAACGGAAAAATCCGGTACACATGCGACACCAATGCATCCTGGGGGCGAAAATTTCTAGCTGCCAAACTAAAAGCATTAATATTTCCAACCTGAGCAGAATAAAGCTTAACCGAGTCCCTTACACCAAAGGGACAGTGCACCGTATTCGTGCGCACTCACTATAACAACAGTTTCCATAGGAACTATATTTTACTAGGCATTACCAACACACCTATTTTCTACCTGTTTTTAATTCATATTAATAATAAATGAAATTTCCAATTTAACCAAAAATAAAGCACTTTTATGTTAACACGGTATGAAACGCTTGTGATAATTACAGATTTAGGAAACAGCCAAGCACGTCGTACATGAGGTGATTTTTCAAACGTTTGATTCAAGAAGTGTGAATAAACCGCGAATAGATAGTAGGTACTGGAACATTTCGCTAATATATTTTAGGGCAAGCTATAGGCCTTCTTTAAGCACATGCACATTTAGGGTATGTTCGCAATACGATCACGGTTTATTAGACACGCCCAGGTGGGCTCTGAGCCAATAACAAGCCTGCAAGGAAACCAGCACCAAATCCCGTGCCACCTGGTATCAGGTAAAACTGCCTACAACATTGAGGCAACAGTCAATGACTTCAATACTACATACACACCTCAGCTGTTGTTATACCTCCATTGGCTGCTGGTGCCAAGCCACTCAGGACTAAGTGACTCCAACACTGAACCTTCGTGATTCGTGCGTAAACAGTTGACACGGGCCAGAACATTTTTTAGCCAATCAAAGAAGCTGGACGACACTACAGTGCTTTGGACTGTATCTTGTCTCGAAATATTTTCGTGAAATATCACTGCCCCTGCATATGACAGTAGAGCATCGGCGTGCGCACGGAGTCTGCCGGGTGTGCCCAGGCACAAACTAATTACCATAAAAGTGTTCCTATTTTGGATTACTAATATATTTTATAAAACATGATTTAGGCCCCAAGATCATCTTGAGATACGATAGCGACTGTAGGCTGTTCACGATAAAGTGAGCACTTTTAAGGTACTAGTTACTTGTTTCATATCAGTCATTTTTTATCCTTACACAACTTTTTAAAATAAATATTGCCGTATGAGTAATAAACACAGTGTGTATACTTTGCCGGAATTAAAAGTTAACGTCCAAGACTACAATAAAAAAAAATATTTATTGACTATTATTCCACATGAGAGGGCTTCAGAAAGTGCTCACTTTACCGTGGATAGCCTATATCTATGTACTATAATGAATACGGATTACTTTAAAATTTTAAAAGGTTGTGCGACTTTCCAGACCTAAATTTAGTTATAATAGGTATAGTCCATACATTGGATGTTCTTGTTTTCTGTAAATATTCTACAATGCTGTATTTTTAAAATTAAACTAATGTAACTTTTTTAAGTTATGAGAGTCAATAGGTAATTACTTAAGGTATTGTATTAATTTATTCACTCAGTTTTTGAATTTTATAATAATTAGTATCACACAATTCAGTTTTACAAAACTTTTTTTAAATAATGTTTATGAAATTATGGTCTTCTTATAAAATCATATTATGACACAACCATCACCATATTGTAAACTATAAAATCAAAAATTTCCGGGGAGAATTACCTGGATCTCTACTTTATTGGGGGCCGCGGTGGCTGAGCGGTTAGGCAGCTCGCCTCCGTGAACCGGGCTCAATCCCCAGTTGGGTCACTCGGATCTTCGCAAGGGGTAATCGTGGTGGACGATGCCTCTGGTAGCCAGTTTTCCTCGGGGATGTGCCGTTTCCCCTGCCCTTGCACTCCGGCGCTGCTCCATCCTCACCTCACTTCACCTTCATCGGCTCTCAGGCCCTCGTTGTCGAGAGCAGCCCAAATCTCTCAACTCAACTCAATTCTACTTTATGTGTAGGTGGTTATCGGCGAATTTGTTTGTGGCGCACCCTAATAATGAAGGCTGTGCACGTCTATGCCGGAGAGTCTAGAGTACAGGTAGTTTAAAACACAAAATATACCTGTTTATGCTATTCACGGTAGAGTGAGCACTTTTTCAAGCCCTCCAAATTGGCACTAACCACTAATAAATATTTTTTAATTGCCACCTAGGACGTTAACTTTTGGGACTGGGGGGATGCATACGCTGTGTTTATTAGTCACATGGTAATGCTTACATTAAAAAGTGGCGGAAAGATAAAAAAAACTGGCTCATAGGAAAAATTTAGCAGGGCCTTAAAAAAATGCTCACTTTACCGCGAATAGCCCTGTACGTACAATAAATCTTACCCGACGGACGCTGGAAGGAGGCGCGGACGACCGCGGCTGCTGCTGTAACGACCTTCTGGCCGCAAGTCGTGGACAGAGGGCTTGTCGGCCAGGCCTGGCGCGCGAGCCACGACGCCACCGCCTGTTGCCAGGCAACGGCGCCACGTGGCCGTCGTGAATAAAACAACAGACGCGAGACGACGGGAAATCGAAGGTCAACTGTCCCACCGCCGGGGGCGGCCTGCTCCACTTTCGCGCAACACGGGAATTATTTATGGCNGGGGGGGATCTTAACTCTGTCTTAGGTCCCTGGATATCAGCCAGTTCGGCCGCACAACATTAATTCCAGAGTCCAAGTGTTGCAATCACGTAATTTCTTGGTAGAGTCCATTCACGGCTACTTAACTGAAGCCCTGCTCAAGTTTTACTTTCAGGATATTCCTCCGCCGCAAGAAAACAGAGCTTTTTTTTACACGAGTATACAATTACATCAAAGGGACAACGCACAGCAGTCGTGCGCACTCAGTGTAATAAAATTTTGCACAAGAACTATTTCTTACTAAGCATAACCAACACACCTATTTTCTCATATTTTATTCAAATTAATTATAAATGAAATATTACAATTTATAGATAGAGTATAAGTAAAAGTTCAATTTAACCAAAAATAGGGTACTTTTATGTTGGCACAAGTATAAAACGCTTGTGATACGTGGCATGTCTAGGAAACAACCACATGCGTCGTAAATGAGCTGGTTTGATTCAAAAAGTGTGAAAACAACCGCGAATTCACAATACGCGCAGTGCGTGTGTTCAGCACTTGTCTTGCAACCAGCGAACAGTGTGCTGCATGCTCGATGGTATTGGAGTAGAGTGGAGAGGTTTGGGCGTCGTTAAACATCGGGGTATTGAGGGCCGATGAGGGTGAAGCAGTGTCGGAATGCGAGGGCGGGGAAACGGGAGATCCCCAAGAAAACACGCCGACCAGCGGCATCGCCCGGCACGATACCCACGTGCGAAGAATTCGGTGGTAACGCCGCCGTCGGGAATCGAACTCGATTCTCTTTGGTGGCGTAAATTTGTGTTTTGCGTCACACGGTTATGCAGAGATTCATGCCGAAACTGAACGGCGTTTGTGCCAGCAGCGCTGTCAAAAACAACGTGAGTGGGAGTTGAGGTTAGGAAACTGTGCGTGTAAGTATGTGCTGTGAAAAATTTTCACACTTTCTCTGAACTCATATTAGAGAGTAAATATGTATTTTTTTTTCCATATGATATGATGGGCCAGTTTGTAAAATCAATTAATCTTAAAAAAAAAAAATCACGCCCAATCGCTATTGGGAATGTGGTTTTTACCAGTTGTATTCGCGATTGGCGAGCCAATGTTGGGGACAAACGTAGAGGATGGAAACAGGTGTACCTCTCATGTTTTACTGTGTGTTCCTAAACCGCACGAGCGTCACAACTTAGCGATAACAAGCACCGAGGACTGTGACCAGACTTTGCTGCAGTTATCACAAGGCGTGAGCAGAACCTTCGAACAGATTCTTCGAATGACGAAATTTATGACCGTGGAAACTTCTTGGAAAGAAGTTCTTCAAACCCCTCAGTGTGGCTCATTAGTATTGTAACAATTTATCAAAAGTCAGTGTGCTAAACCAGGTTCGTTAAGGGATGGAGGTCTTAATTAAACAAAAGAGTTAATTAGGCATAGCTTCATAATTTATTTACAAAAAAATACAAACAAAATTCTCTCGACTCAATACCTCACAATAAATTGTTATCACTTACTATTTACAATTAACTAATACAATCAATACAATTTACAACTAAATCAAAGTAGTTAATGTGATTAAATAATTAAAATCAGACCTAATAATGAGTGTATCAAAACCTATTGAATTACTACGTATTATACATCTGCGATATTTACAATAAAATCCGTTTCACATGTTCATTCAGTCCAGGTCCCACCAGTCCGCAATGTTCTTGAGATTTCCGGGCGCCCTCATGCACAGTAGCCTTCACTCGTCGGGTTTCACGCCCTCTCGTCCATTCACACCACAAACACCTCGTCCGCCGTCACATCGCAATCTCCCGTCGTCATCCGTCCCCTTCGCCGATGTCTCTCGCTGCACCACGCGTCGCTCGAATACCGCATTCAGCCTGTTGGCTTCCGCAAAAAGACTCACAACCCTCCAGTTGCGGCTGCATTTGTAGTGTCGTAGGTCATCGCTCAGAAATGTCTCTAAATGCCGCGTGGCGCCGAGGGTCCTAGTTCCCAGAATATTCTTGCGCATCCTCCCAAGTCGTCGGCTTCTGCCACAGAGGGGGGGAGGGGTTGTGACGCCAGCCAGATCAGCTCCCCGGCTGCAGGCCCCACGAGCAGTCTGCTGGGAGGAGGGGACGGTCGAGCCAGATCAGCCCTCTTTGCACAGCACCGGGCCGCGGGCTTAACACTATGTTAAAGGCTGTTCACAGTGGAGTAAGCACTTTTGAAGCCAACATTTGAAAATTTTCACTATCCTTACCTACGTTTATTATGGATGAGCGGACTGACTAGCATGAGCCCAGTAAAGTTGGCAACGACAGAGGGAAAGCCGCTGCTCATCTTGGCGTTGAATTAAAAGTGTGGTAAACATTTGTGAGTAGTGAAAACATTTCTTTTATTTTTTTCTTTGTGCATATAAGTGTAAGAATGAGCATATTTACTTTTGTAATAACTTCACGGATTCATTTTACCAACACACGAATAAAGTGTTAATTGCACATGTCGTGGAAGAATACACAATGTGCAGGCAAGTAGATCTTAAGCAGGACATTCAAAAGTGCTCAGTTTTCCGTGAACAGGCTATAGGACATAGTCGGTAACGGGCTAAGTGGTTCAGATTCCGCTACAGTACGAAGTCCAGTGGTTCTTTTGTAAGTGGAAAGGTGCCATTTAAAAATCTTAAATTTAAACTCAAAATTCGAATGGGAAATTCCATATATATAACAGGTTGTCTTCGGGATTTTTAATTCGTTATTGAAAGTCGTAAAAACAACATGCCTTTTTACGGAAGCTATAAGTATACGAGAACTAGATCTTATTTATTATCCGTATGGTAAAACAATCCCTTTAGTTAGTCTATTTTAGAGGCATGCGAATTTCACACGTTCTTTCAGTGGCAGGCTAAACTTCAAGCAGGTATAGGCCCTCTACTCTAGAATTCCTTATATGATTGAATGACAGTGTTAAACTCTTTCCGTATCAGGCAAACTAAAGAGAAAATTTGCCCCACCAAGACATTATCCAACGGATAAATAATTGCGGCTCGAGTGAGTGAGTGAAGAGATTTGTGCGACTCTTAACATCGAGGTCTTGAGAGCCGATGAGGGTGAAGTTAGGTGAGTATGGAGCGGCGCCGGAATGAAAGCGCTGGAGGAACGGGAGATCCCGAGAAAACCCGCCGTCCAGCGGCATCGTCCGGCACGATTCCCACATGCGAAAATCCGGGAGCGGCCCCGCCGGGAATCGAATCCGGTTCGCCTTGGCAGAAGGCGAGTAGTCTAACCATTACACGACCGCGGCCCCAATTGTGGCTCGAGTATGTGAAGTAGGCCTACTACGTTGCTACCAGATGAATTCGCGAAATTTACTTACTTATAGATGATACAGCCTTAACAATTTTCGTACGACAATCTCATTGTTATGATTTTATATGTTAGACTATTGAATATTTAAGGTTACGCTTATATAGTCTACTTTGAGTAGGTAAGGGCTAAATACAACTGTTAACTAAATTGTTGCATTTAACACCGAACAGGAATTTAATTTAAATAACAAAATGCTACAATAAATATAGACTATTGGCGATGTGGGTCCTAATCCTGTTGAGCCACTCAATTAAACCAACGCACGACTAACCTGTATTTATGGTCGCTGTAGGCTGAATGTTATGACGGGGCAGCGGAAAGTGGCACGTCAAGCTGAAGCTGCATCTCGAGTGCTGTTCTCGGCGTGGGCTTACTCTCAGACAGACCCCGTTCAAGGTGTCGCCAAGCGTTGTATAGAGTCTGGCGGTGCGTTTGTCCCGAACACCGTGGCGCTCTGGTGCTATGTTTTACGAACTGTAATATCTGCAACGTGTTTTGGAGCCTTCATTTGACTTGGATACTACACGTGTCACTGCAGTTCTTTTGGTTTGCTTACGTTTACTGAATCAAAACGCTATGCTCAACAAACGTTTGTCAGTAAATTTTTTTTTTTTAAATTCTCTGCAAGATGTTTCCTTAATACTGGAGATTTGAAAATTTGAGGTCTATCAACGCACAGGATTCCCTGCCATTTTTTTTTCGCATTAGGGTTGGTACATGTCCCCTACTCCTGTTTTTGGGACATGAGATATGTTCGCTTGGCAAAGTGAACCTGCAGCTACCACGCCCAGGCGGCAATACAACAAAGCTCCAATGTGGTGGAGTCGCATGTCTTCTCCAGCATCCTTCCACAGCACGCCGTGGACCTCAGCTCTCAGAAACATCCGTGTCTCGGTCCGAATGCTATCCACTTTCATAATCCCCTGTAGGGACAGCGATGGAGTTGAGTGGCCACTCACTCGAGATAGACAGTTATAGCCGATTCACGGTTTCTTTTTTTCCCCAACATTTCTGAAGCCGTGATGAAGTTCTGCTTCCAGGATATTCCTCCGCCTCATGCAAACAAAGCTTAACCAATTATAGAAAATCACACTCTTAAGGGTCGGGCTCTCTCCACTCACTCACTCGCTCACACGAAAGGGACAACGCACCGCATTCGTGCGCACTTAGTGTAATATTATTTTGCATAAGAACTATTTCTTACTAGGGGTTACCAAAATACCTATTTTCTCCCTGTTTTTATTCATATTATTTATAAATTAAGTATTATAGTTGATAGATATAATGTAAGTAAAAGTTCAATTTAACTAAAATAAGGCACTTTTATGTCAACACGTGTATAAACAGCTTGTAAACGTGACATATTTAGGAAAAAACCAAGCTCGTCAAACATAGAGTGGTTTTTCAAAAGGGCGACTTAAAAGAAGCGAAGAAACCGCGAATAGACTATGTTAAGCTTAGAGTGAATATGGGGTAGAGCGATTTCACCGGCTGCGCAGAACTAATCTCCGTATCCCAACATTGAAATTTTTTCTGTCAGTACGACTATCATAAACGACGTGGATAGGATTTGAGATTAGAACAATGTTTATGAAAACAAATGCTTTGAGATGTTTTTATACATCCTATAACAAATTTTTTAATGCAATTAGATTATAATAAAATTGACAAAAGTATTTTATTCATAAAAGGGGTTGTCTTTTGAAAATTAAAATAATAACAAACACGTTCACCACTGTTGACCATGTGACCTTGACAGTTGTGTTAACTTGAGGTAGGTGATAGAAAAAGAGATTGATTGTGCGTACATACGCAGAAGACGAATAGTAGGTCTACCTCATCTTTAGTCTATGGTATTGAGCTTTCTCGTGTATCTTCTTGGTGGAACTGCTAATATGCTTAGTTTTGATTACATTGCCAAAGGTTTAATTCAACCATAGAACTTTGGATAAACCAGTTATTTACGTGGATATATATATATATATATATATATATATATATATATATATATAGTTTCGTCACAGAGTACATAAGTACACAGCGGAGAAATCGCGTGGCGGTACCTTTGATGTGGGGGGTACTCATTCTCTGATTGGGTTCGCGAGACTCCGGGAACACATCTTGTCTCTGATTGGCTACTGCACTCTGCGAAAGGTTACCTATTGGCTGGGCTGCAGGCTGGCGAGTAGCTCACCAAGCGCTGATTGGCGAACGGCGTTCCGACATGACGCCATTTTGTTGGTGCGTGCGGCCCAGAATTCGCGGAGTAGGCGTCTGTTTCGCCCGTGTATACTTAAGTGCTCTGTTGTTTCGTTCTAGTAAAAATATAGCAAATTAACCCTTTAAGCGCCACATTAATTTACGGTTTCAAGTGTTGCAAACCAGAAATTTTATGATCCGTGCTGTACTTAAAGTCGAAAAAACACTTGTTTCGTTATCAAAACTAATGAGCTGTAGTCTTTGTGTAAGGCTATAGTAATGTGAACTGATCATAGCGTAGAGTAATGACATAGCTTACGAATCAGTTCCTCGTAAGGAAAATCATTGGGCACTGAGCCTCGCAATGTACAGCACCATTCAAAAATAACCTCCATGTGCATTGTATACACAATCGTGTACGCTAGGTATAAATGGGATAATACCCGAGATCAATTCAGTTTTCTTAAACCGTTCCGTGATTTCACCACTTGCACGAAAACACATATTTCCGTGCTTGTAAATATAATTTATGATCAGCGAAGATACCGCGCTGACTTTAAATATGAGAAAAATAATTATCTATTTAAGCAAGTGCAAACAGCGACCTGGATACCTGAAGCTAAATATCAGTCAAGCACTTCACATACCATGGGGATTTTGCAGCAGGATTTTTGTGGTCAAGACATTTTATCCTTCCAGGTAGTGTCCTCTAAAATGCAATTGTTCTTTGTTGATTTTTCAATGGTTTTTCGAAGTATCGCTACTTTAATTTCGAGCCCTATCCTGCTTTCATAAATAATTATAAAATTATACTTAGCTGTCACTTACAAATGAAGGTGACCACTTTGACGCTATACCGCCACTGTGGAAGACAGTGTGGCTTATAGTGTCGTTGTTAATGCCTCCAGGCAAAGACTATATGATGCCTGAAGGTTAAGGGGTTTGCAATAATGTAGTCTTTTACTGTTTCATTTTGAAGGACGAATATATTGTCTGGAGTTTACACAAGAACTACATACATCAGCACTTCCGAGGTGTGGTACCTAATTTAACTGCTCGTATTAACTGGGCGACTTCGTGGTTGAGTGGGGCTTCTCTGAGCGCCGATTTTTATACTTAACTCAGCTGTGAGTGTTGGTAGGCTGTCATCTGGGGATGAGCTTCGGCGAAGTGGTAGGCCTTGGGAGAAGGCCCACAGGTGCTGCCGTCTCCCTGGACTGTGGTTCGGACTCGTGCTCACGTCTTCTCGCGATTCCTTGACGCAACTCTTCCCTCGGCGCGGTGATAATGAACTGTCCCCCTCTTCTCTCGTAAAGGGCTTTTTATGCACGCCAGCCTCCCCCCTTAAAGTGTCGGCACGTGTCTCTATTATCGGGGGAGGGGGTGAGGTGGTGGAACGCAGAACAATGTCTTTCAAAACACTTGCCCTGGTTCCTGAAGGTTGGGGGTGGGGAAGGTAGCACTTTTCTCCTAGCTTGCTCTGCCAACTACTTCTCGGTGCGTTTCCACATTGTCCTGTGGTTAGCTAAGGGGGGAGGGGGTATTCTCGGCACCATTATCCAGCTCGTCAGCTATTTCTTCTGCGGTGCGTGTTTCTGAATTTAGGTGAACTGCGTTTTTATATCTCGTGAAAACCTATGCTCTCAACAGATATCATGGGCTTGCTAGAGGCCTAGGGGGGTGGGTGGGTGAAGAGGGATGGACGACGCCTCAGCGACATGTGTAACTGCGATCTGCCACCTGCCTCGTGTCGACTGAGACGCGCTCGCAAAGGGGGTCTGCGAGGCTTCAATTCCAAAAGACGTCACTCGTCAAATTCTTTTAGAAGACAAAGTCGTATTATTTGTATATAAGTGTTTAACGTTGACCTATACACGTAATAAGTTATTCTGACTAGCGAGGTAAAATAATTTGTAATGTAGTCGTTCAAACTAACTTGTCAATCTCAACGAACAATAAAATAAACACAAATATTTCACATGTGGAGCGACAACGATTGGAACAAACCATTTTTAACGCTGGATTGATAACGAAAAAAAATATTTTTTTTAACTACCAGCGGTCTAAACAACCTCCTTTACTAATACCATACTACGATAAAAATATATAATAAATGTATATGTACAATATTATTAAGATTTCGTCATTTCAAGTACAGGTTAGTGTTTTGAAGACATATAATACTAAAATGGTCAAATTTACAGAAATGTTGGTTCTCTCTGTCAACGAAGCAAATGCTATTTATTATACAGGAACTCTAAAGAAATAAATATCTTAAGAAAACTCAGAAAATTTGAATTAATTTTAATTACAGTTTCATACAAATGTTACACACAGATAATGGTTTATTGTTCACAGTTAATTAAAAGTTAAGGAATTTTGTCTCATACATAACTTTTGACATGCTAAACCTTTCGTTCAAAAATATCTCGTCAACACCGATTTAAATATTTTTATATCATTCTTTAATACTTCAGATCGACAAATCTAGAGCCCTGTTAAATTTACGTCGTCTATTTATATCTCGGAACTTTCCATGTAATAGTTTAGGTTTCGCAAGGTTATACGAGTAACCTTAGTGGTATGTTCGTGGCTTAAAGCGTGACTCGTCCTCAGTAGAACGACCCGTATCCTCTTATCGATTACTGTAACAGTCGATACTACTACACGCAATCCGCAATAGCACGCAAGACAGTTAACAGTCGATACTACTACACGCAATCCGCGATAGCACGCAAGACAGAACTCACGATAAAACCGAGCAATCGTGACGGTGAAGTTGAATAAAAGTGACGAAGGCGCTTCATCTTGCACAAACAAACCTTCGCATTCCTTCCGTTTCGAAGAAAACAAGTAATAATTAATTCCTACATTTACTTGGCCTGAACTGTTTCATTATATATTACGGAGACACGTTTTCGGAACAAAAATAGCTTAAACAGGTTTTTCGGGACGGTAATTTGGTAAAGGCTGTTCACGATAAAGTGAGCACTTTTGAAATCAACATCTGAAAAATATCACTGCCAGTACCTGCTTATATTTTAACGGGCGCACTGAGTGGTATGTGGCCAATGAGATTGGTAACGATGGAGGGAAAGTAACTCCAAGTCATAAAGTTTAATTAAAAATCTTAAGTAAACATCTGTGAATACTGAAATTACTTCTTTTGTTTCCCGTTTTTTAATGCGTACAAATGTAAGGATAAACAAATTTGTGAAATATTTACTTTCCAAATTATTATACAGTTTTACTCGGCGGACGTATTAAGTAGTAGGATATAGGGAAGTCTGGGGCAATGTATTTCAAATGGGAGCTGTGTGGCTGTGGCTGGCGGTCTTCGGCTCGACTCGGACGAGCTCGGCAATCTTCGGCTCGGCTCAGGGGGTGCTCCGAAGTTGACGACTCGGGTTTGTCGAACGTACCCGAAGATGCTACGCAGTTGTGTCCACTAATTCTTCAAGGATATGTTTGTTTCTGGTAGCCATATTGGTTTTATAGGCATAGGGTATGTCAAATAGTAAATATGTATTTATTATATTTAAAAAATTCGTTTTTAAAATTAAAAATTATTAATTTTTACATTGTTCCGAAATTATACTTAGGATATTGCGGAAACATGCAAAAGTCTTTCATTCAATTACTAAATTTCCAGTCCTCTCTCTTGAAGACTGATTAATACACGATGCCAGAGTCTACCAATTATTCACTGCCTCGACTGTTTTGTAAGCATAAGTAGGTTACTCAGAATTTTTTAATGTATATATAACTAAACCAAGCCCATCATACTAATAGCGACCACATGCATGAATATGTTATAATCATGGTGTGGATCAGCTTCTACCGACACTTGTATAGGCTTATTTAGCGTTAATTTAAATGTAAATACTGACAGGCCCTGAAGACTTGGAATGCACGAGGGTGATACATAGTCTTAACTTTGGTGCTCTTCTTGACCATCAATCGGTCAATCGGCCTATCATTTCATCGATATTTGGATAAATCGATTAATCTTCCCATAAATCTTTCTATATTCCCATCAATCTTTCAGTATTTTCATCCCTCTTTCTCAATGTGTTATTTTATATTTGCACCACATACTGTTCAACTCTTTCCTAGCAAATGTTTTTTTAGCTTATATTTTTTGAGTAAATACAATGTCGAAATCAAAATTTTACTGTTTTAAAAATGTGCAAGTAATGAAAAATAACTTAAATAAAATATAATTCACACTAAAAGCAGTTGCTAAGTGCTAATTCAAGTCGTTTATAAAATCGTACAAAGAAAGGTTTTTACAATTTCAAAAAATTGCTAAAAATAAGGAATTTGTTGCAAATTTTTGTATTTGTGGCTGTCCATGAACGTTCCAAAAATAACTGTTGCTAAGCATACCGTAAAACGAATTAAGACAAGAACTTTCAATTGCCTTTGCTAAATTATCTGAAATTAGTTTGGTTTATTTAATTTTTACATTACAAAAACCATAACATTTTGACTTTGACAAGTTATTTTCCAAAAACCATGCGATATAAAAAAAAATATCTGAGGAAAAATGAGTTACAGATAACGTCTACGGCTAATACAAATATAACATTACAAATATTTTAGATGCCAACGCCCATAAGATATGTCTTTCACATGATGGGAGACGTCATTCGCAGTGTACAATAACGACCAAAAACATCATTTCTGTGCAACATGTAGACAATTGTGTACACTATGTCTGAGTAGGTTAGGATTTACTTATATGTCCTGTGTGTATCCTTTCGCCATGTGTTAAGTCAATATTACCATGGACCTGATAACTTTATTCTGGCTTCATTAAAGTGTAACTGTGAATTTACCAGCTGAATAAATGTGTAGATAATATGTCAGGGGTCCACGAAACTCGTGTTAATATCTGGTAGCACGCTAAACTTCAGAGTCCTCTATAAACACTACGCAGTTGTAGGTTTATTGCTTATCTTGCAGTAGTGTTCTTACTTCTGACTTAGTAGCACGTGATTGGTAAGTATAATCTATTCGCGGGTTTTCACACTTTTTAGGTAAAACCAATGAAAAATTATTCTATATGTGATGTGTTTGGTTGTTTCCTAAATATGTAATCTATCACAATTAGCACCACATACACCACATGTGCAGTGCTCACCAATAATCAGCAATCCTCCTCAGCAATCTTCCTCACAAATCCTCACCAATCCTCCTCAGTAATCCTCCTCACCAATCCTCAGAAATCCTCTTCGCCAATCGTCACCAATTCTCAGCAAGTACACAGTATATTCAAGGTAACTTCCAACTTTTCTGAAGTCCTGCCAAAGTTCTGCTTCCAGGATATTCATCCGCCTCGTGCAAACAAAGCTTAACCAAGTCTAAAAAAAATTACACCAAAGGCACAACGTGCCGTATTCGTGCGCACTCGGTGTGATAATATTTCACATAAGAACAATTTATTACAAGACATTACCGACACACATATTTTCTCTTTGTCTTTATTCGTAGTAGTTGTAAATGGAATGATATAACTTGTAGATAAAATATAAGTCAAAGATATTTAACCAGAAAAAAATACTTCGATGTTGATACACGTATAGAACGTGTTGTTGGTTAGTGGCATCATTTTTGTGGCGTCTGCGGCTGTTTCATCTCTGCATTCTTAAATACTTTGTGCCATAGGAAACTGTTTATTATTAAATACGAATACTTCAAAGTTCTGCAAGGAAACTGCGAGAAGGTGAAGATCCATGCGGCAGAGGGATTGTCTGATGCATTGCGTGAAAACACATTTCTCTCTCTCTCTCTCTAACATGCATGTTTTTTAAGGACACTGCCGAATGAAAGAATAGAGTTTTACAAAGGAAATAACCATGCTACAAGACAGCAAGAAGGCGTAACTTAATAAGAGTTTGTGTTTTTGTCAAGTCTATAAATCTTAATTTACTTGCAATTTTCAGGATATTACAAAATTTTACAAAAAAAAAAACCCTTCTTGGAGAAATGTGGTTCGGGCAAAGCGTTTTTCGATAGGAAGCGATATCGTGAAAAATGGCCGACACACGCATAAAATCAGTTAACCCTTTCATGCTCATTGTAGACAACCGTCAACATGTTGCACAGGGAACTTACATTTGACCGGTGCTGTACTNTTTCTGGTAGCCATATTGGTTTTATAGGCATAGGGTATGTCAAATAGTAAATATGTATTTATTATATTTAAAAAAATCGTTTTTAAAATTAAAAATTATTAATTTTTAATATTAAAAAAAATTCGTTTTTAAAATTAAAAATGATTAATTTTTACATTGTGCCGAAATTATACTTAGGATATTGCGGAAACATGCAAAAGTCTTTCATTCAATTACTAAATTTCCAGTCCTCTCTCTTGAAGACTGATTAATACACGATGCCAGAGTCTACCAATTATTCACTGCCTTGACTGTTTTGTAAGCATAAGTAGGCTACTCAGAATTTTTTAATGTATATATAACTAAACCAAGCCCATCATACTAATAGCGACCACGTGCACGAATATGTTATAATCATGGCGTGGATCAGCATCTACCGACACTTGTATAGGCTTATTTAGCGTTAGTTTAAATGTCAATACTGACAGGCCCTGAAGACTTGGAATGCACGAGGGTGATACATAGTCTTAACTTTGGTGCTCTTCTTGACCATCAATCGGTCAATCGGCCTATCATTTCATCGATATTTGGATAAATCGATTAATCTTCCCATAAATATTTCTATATTCCCATCAATCTTTCAGTCTTTTCATCCCTCTTTCGCAATCTTTCCATCAATCAGCACCACAATCCGCATCGCAATCAACACTGCAATAAGTAATCCACACCAATCCACACCCATCCTTCGCAATCCGCTCCACAAGCGAGTAGCAAGGGAGCCATTAAACGCGTCCTGTGGCGTCAGCTGCCGAGCTACGTTTTAGTGGTTGAAGTGTAAACTAGCAAACAACAGGGGACAGCACAGAACTAACGCCAGCTTACCTTGCAATAGTTCACCACACGCATACAAAAAGGACGTTGGCCACTAACAAATGTGTTATTTTATATTTGCACCACATACTGTTCAACTCTTTCCTAGCAAATGTTTTTTTAGCTTATAGTTTTTGAGTAAATACAATGTCGAAATCAAAATTTTACTGTTTTAAAAATGTGTAAGTAATGAAAAATAACTTACATAAAATATAATTCACACTAAAAGCAGTTGCTAAGTGCTAATTAAAGTCGTTTATAAAATCGTACAAAGAAAGGTTTTTACAATTTCAAAAAATTGCTAAAAATAAGGAATTTGTTGCAAATTTTTGTATTTGTGGCTGTCCATGAACGTTACTAAAAATAACTTTTGCTGAGCATACCGTAAAACGAATTAAGACAAGACCTTTCAATTGCCTTTGCTAAATTATCTGCAATTAGTTTGGTTTACTTAATTTTTACATTACAAAAACAATAACATTTTGACTTTGACAAGTTATTTTGCAAAAACCATGCGATCTAAAAAAAAAATTATCTGAGGAAAAAGTAGTTACAGATAACGTCTACGGCTAATACAAATATAAAATTACAAATATTTTAGATGCCAACGCCCATAAGAGATGTCTTTCACATGATGGGAGACGTCATTCGCAGTGTACAATAACGACCAAAAACAACATTTCTGTGCAACATGTAGACAATTGTGTACATTATGTCTGAGTAGGTTAGGATTTACTTATATGTCCTTTCGCCATATGTTAAGTCAATATTACCATGGACCTGATGACTTGATTCTGGCTTCGTTCAAGTGTAACTGTGAATTTGCCAGCTGAATAAATGTGTATATAATATGTCGGGTCCACGAAATTCGTGTTAATATCTGGTAGCACGCTAGACTTCAGAGTCGTCTATAAACACTACGCAGTGGTAGGTTTATTGCTTCTCTTGCAGCGAGTGTCCTTACTTCTGACTTAGTAGCACGTGATTGGTAAGTATAATCTATTCGCGGGTTTTCACACTTTTTAGGTAAAACCAATGAAAAATTATTCTATATGTGATGTGTTTGGTTGTTTCCTAAATATGTAATCTATCACAATTAGCACCACATACACCACATGTGCAGTGCTCACCAATAATCAGCAATCCTCCTCAGTAATCATCCTCAGCAATCTTCCTCACAAATCCTCACCAATCCTCCTCAGTAATCCTCCTCACCAATCCTCAGAAATCCTCTTCGCCAATCGTCACCAATTCTCAGCAAGTACACAGTATATTCAAGGTAACTTCCAACTTTTCTGAAGTCCTGCCAAAGTTCTGCTTCCAGGATATTCATCCGCCTCGTGCAAACAAAGCTTAACCAAGTCTAAAAAAATTACACCAAAGGCACAACGCACCGCATTCGTGCGCACTCAGTGTGATAATATTTCACATAAGAACAATTTATTACAAGACATTACCGACACACATATTTTCTCTTTGTCTTTATTCGTAGTAGTTGTAAATGGAATGATATAACTTGTAGATAAAATATAAGTCAAAGATATTTAACCAGAAAAAAATACTTTGATGTTGATACACGTATAGAACGTGTTGTTGGTTAGTGGCATCATTTTTGTGGCGTCTGCGGCTGTTTCATCTCTGCATTCTTAAATACTTTGTGCCATAGGAAACTGTTTATTATTAAATACGAATACTTCAAAGTTCTGCAAGGAAACTGCGAGAAGGTGAAGATCCATGCGGCAGAGGGATTGTCTGATGCATTGCGTGAAAACACATTTCTCTCTCTCTCTCTCTAACATGCATGTTTTTTAAGGACACTGCCCAGTGCGGGAACTGCCGAATGAAAGAATAGAGTTTTACAAAGGAAATAACCATGCTACAAGACAGCAAGAAGGCGTAACTTAATAAGAGTTTGTGTTTTTGTCAAGTCTATAAATCTTAAATTTACTTGCAATTTTCAGGATATTACAAATTTTACAAAAAAAAAAAACCCTTCTTGGAGAAATGTGGTTCGGGCAAAGCGTTTTTCGATAGGAAGCGATATCGTGAAAAATGGCCGACACACGCATAAAATCGGTTAACCCTTTCATGCTCATTGTAGACAACCGTCAACATGTTGCACAGGGAACTTACATTTGACCGGTGCTGTACTNGTTAACCCTTTCATGCTCATTGTAGACAACCGTCAACATGTTGCACAGGGAACTTACATTTGACCGGTGCTGTACTCTGCGAGGCTCAGTGCCCAGTGACCTTCCCCGTGAGTAACTGATTCATTAACCGTGCTATAGCGCTACGTTTTGACTGGTTCATATCACAGATCACCAAGCACAAAGACTACAGTTTATTGTGTGCGATAACGAAACGAAGTTCTTTGCCAGCTTACGTACAGCACGGATCAAAAATTATCTAATTAGCAACACCAGAAATTATAAATTCACGTGAGATAGAATGAGTTGACATGTAAAACTGCATACTTTTCAATCGCCCTATCCCGCATTAAGACAGCCGCCGTTAAGTTCTCATTCGATTCAAATCCAGACAGTTGACGTGAGACCTGCAGCTGTGCCAACTCGCTTAGTTGAAATTTCCCAGTGACGCATAGGCGACAGAGAGACGTTAAAAATTCTCAAAGTTCCCATGAATTTCTCGATGGAAAGCTCGTTTATATCACACGTTTACTTCTGAGCGATAAGAACTTTTGACGCTGCCAAGATCTGCGATAAGCAAACCTACAGAAACTGACTCTGTGACAGAGATAAAAAGCTATTTACTTGAAATACAAATTGTCACGTCATTTTTCGCGCGAACTTGCATACGTGCACCTCACTCCCTACAAGTAAGTCAAAGTCCACTGTTTCCTGAAACCTCGGAGTGGTGGCAACAACTGTTCTTTACCCTCGTGAATAACTGGTGGAAAAAAATACATCACACTTCTTTATCGCTGCAAGGACATCTCAGTGGTGTTACAGAATAACATGACGTAGTTGTTAAAACGAGCCAAACAATGTGCTAATCAATCTGGAATATTTAATGATTAAGATTTTCCCACACGCTAACTCTTCCAATGGTTGAGTTGAGTTGAGAGATTTGGGCGGCTCTTAACAACGAGGTCTTGAGAGCCGATGAGGGTGAAGTGAGGTGAGAATGCAGCGCTGGAATGCAAGGGTGGGGGAAACGGGATATCCCCGAGAAAACCCGCCTGCCAACGGCATCGTCCGGCAGGATTCCCACATGCAAAAATCCGGGAGAGACCCGGCCGGGGATTAAACCGGGTTTGCCTTTGCAATAAAAATTTATGGGATTTAATTATTTTACACCAAAATTAACATACATTCCAAAAATATTTTGATGCATTATACGTTAACAGAAATCCTGTCAAATTTATAATTTTACACGAAATAAAAACTTCAAAATTTTATTAACTGTATGATTTATATTTGAGTAAAGATTAATATAATTGCATGATTTTGCAGTGGATTTAGCGTAGTTTATATAAAATTTTAAATTAGAAAATTTTAATTGCACATGACGACNTTGCATGATTTTGCAGTGGATTTAGCGTAGTTTATATAAAATTTTAAATTAGAAAATTTTAATTGCACATGACGACGGGGAGACGTTCTCTGACGGAAAGTGGGGTAATGAGCTTGATCTCTTATAATCTATCTTTTGACGCCTCTTCATTCAGTGAATTTTCATCCTTCATGTACAAACGCTTCACTGAGAGAAGAATTTTTTGTGCTTACGTGATGACTCGTTTCTGCCGGCAATCATGGCACTTGCAGTCTCGCGGGAGATCTCAAACCGGAACGATGCGTGGCAAACGGTCTGCAGGAACTTACATTTTTCAATTACTGATCATACCATCTTCTTCTTTCTCGCAGTCGTCCTTTCGTCCTTCGGCCCGTCCAATCACAAAAGCTAGTACATAATTATTATTTGGAGGCTTTTTACCACTTTCAAATACGTGTTTCGCTCCCGGGCTGGGAACAGACGGNCTAGTACATAATTATTATTTGGAGGCTTTTTACCACTTTCAAATACGTGTTTCGCTCCCGGGCTGGGAACAGACGGGCCTTCATCTAAACTGGTTATCGCCCAAGCGTCTTCTGTAACTTAAATATCACGTCTTACGTAATTGGGTAGAAAGCAGTGATTAAGTGTTCGAAGCCTACAAATTTTGTTTCCCTTAAATTTTGATTTGAAATTGACTCTTATTATCTAATATTTTTAACATTTAAATAAGGAAAGCCTAGCAAAATATGTTACAGCGTTAAGAAATATATGCTTTCTTCTTTCAAACGAAAAATATATCGTAATTTCCTTACCATCTTGGTAATGTGCATACAACTTTTTAATGACTTCGACATGGTGCACATCGG
This sequence comes from Clitarchus hookeri, assembly GCA_002778355.1. Taxonomy (NCBI): domain Eukaryota; kingdom Metazoa; phylum Arthropoda; class Insecta; order Phasmatodea; family Phasmatidae; genus Clitarchus; species Clitarchus hookeri. The sequence continues at coordinate 101,443 of NQII01001345.1, forward strand.
GTNATTGCATGATTTTGCAGTGGATTTAGCGTAGTTTATATAAAATTTTAAATTAGAAAATTTTAATTGCACATGACGATGGGGAGACGTTCTCTGACGGAAAGTGGGGTATTGAGCTTGATCTCTTATAATCTATCTTTTAACGCCTCTTCATTCAGTGAATTTTCATCCTTCATGTACAAACGCCTCACTGAGAGAAGAATTTTTTGTGCTTACCGTAACGGCTTTCTGCCGGCAATCATGGCACTTGCAGTCTCGCGGGAGATCTCAAACCGGAACGAAGCGTGGCAAACGGTCTGCAGGAACTTACATTTTTCAATTACTGATCATACCATATTTTTCTTTCTCGCAGTCGTCCTTTCGTCCTTCGACCCGTCCAATCACAAAATCTAGTACATAATTATTATTTGGAGGCTTTTTACCACTTTCAAATACGTGTTTCGCTCCCGGGCTGGGAACAGACGGGCCTTAATCTAAACTGGTTATCGCCCAAGCGTCTTCTGTAACTTAAATATCACGTCTTACGTAATTGGGTAGAAAGCAGTGATTAAGTGTTCGAAGCCTACAAATTTTGTTTCCCTTAAATTTTGATTTGAAATTGACTCTTATTATCTAATATTTTTAACATTTAAATAAGGAAAGCCTAGCAAAATATGTTACAGCGTTAAGAAATATATGCTTTCTTCTTTCAAACGAAAAATATATCGTAATTTCCTTACCATCTTGGTAATGTGCATACAACTTTTTAATGACTTCGACATGGTGCACATCGGGTACAGTGGTTCATTGAAAAGTACCCTATTTCTATCTTAATTACGCTTCACAGATAAAAAAAAAACTACGTAAGCAACTGAGCAGAAAATGTAATACAATAAAGCAGAATCAAGCGTGTATCTTTTACCAANAAAAAAAAAACTACGTAAGCAACTGAGCAGAAAATGTAATACAATAAAGCAGAATCAAGCGTGTATCTTTTACCAAATCTAGTTTAGTCAACGAATTTAGCAGTCACATTTGCAGTACTGAAAGGTTTATCATCGTTGCTTGTGCCGGAAACGAGGGGAAAAAAAGTTGATTTCTTCGTGTCGTTTTCTTTTCAGGCTTACCAAGTGAAGTAGCAAAAGCTTCAATATTGTCTATCTTTCAAATAAGGATCTATCTACGTCTCGTAAGTAAATGATTTCATGTAAAATGCACCTAATTCAAGGAGGGTACAAATGTTTGCGTTCCGAACACCGTCACGTATAATGGGAAAAAGACAATTCAGTTTGCATGTGACACTATTTCCGATAAAGAAATACCTACTACTTTGATATCACTTTGATGAGGATGAACATTCTTTTTACAAATCTATCTCAGTAAACCTGCGATACGTTATCTATGTTTATTCTGATATTGCATAGTCAAGGTTGTTCACGATAAAGTGAGCGCTTTTCAACTATACCTTTGAAAAACATCACTGCTCCTACCTGCATATATTCTTAAGGGCGCACTGACTGGCATGCACCCAGTAAAGTTGGTAACGTCGGAGGGAAAGTAGTTTCATTTCTTAACGTTGAATTAAAATTGTTAGATAAACATTCGACCTCAAAATGAAACTTGAAAATGAAACCTTAAAATGAAACCTTNACGTTGAATTAAAATTGTTAGATAAACATTCGACCTCAAAATGAAACTTGAAAATGAAACCTTAAAATGAAACCTTAAAATGAAACCTCAAAATAAAAACTTAAAAAGAACACCCAAAAAGAAACTTGTGTACCCAGAGNAAAATGAAACCTTAAAATGAAACCTCAAAATAAAAACTTAAAAAGAACACCCAAAAAGAAACTTGTGTACCCAGAGCCATTTTTATACAGTTGATACCGGAACACGAATCGTAGTCTTACCCAAATATATATAATTTGAGCGATGGGACTATAATTATTTTCTGAAATTATCTCGTTTAAAATTACTGTGATTTTTAACCAATGTTCGAGGCATGCAATGTGTATGGGGCCCTGCTATTCTTTAAGCTGTTTTCTTCTGCTGGTTTTGTATCGTACATAGGATGAGGAGGAAGAAGAGGATGAGGAGTAGGAGCAGGAGATAGAAGAATAGGAGGTGGAGGAGGAACCGTTTCAGGAGATTGGATCTCAAACACATGGACCATGAGCCAAAACCCTTTATACAGCATAGTCTGTCTGAAACTTCCTAAAACATGCTCAACTAAGGGAACAGAAATCACAAAAAGGCAAGGGACAGACGACAAACCAAAATATTGGTCGAAGGATCGATCGGGGGATTGGAATTGATAGAATGATTTCTGAGGGAAGAATTGATGAGGATTGGTGAGGATGATTGGTGAGGAGGATTTCTAAGGATTGGTGAGTATTGGTGAGGACTGCACATTTGGTGTATGTGGTGCTAATTGTGGTGTGTGTGGTGTTAGTTGTGGTGCATGTGGCGCTGATTGTGGTGCGTGTGGTGACGATTGGTTGGGATTGCGGAGGATTGGGATTGATCGAAGCATTTATGTATGAGAAGAGCACGAAAGATAAGACTGGTTGATTATCACCCGAGCTGCCCTTGTTCATTCCATGTATCAAGGACCTAGCATTATCATTTAAACAAGGCCTTCATATATATAAATATGAATAAATATATAAATATATATATATATCAACTATGTGTCTATATAATTTAAACGATAAAATATTGCTTATTTTGAAACACAAACAAATAAAAATATTTAAGTTCATACAAATAAATTGGGCTAAAACAGCTAACAAACTAATTTTATCATCAGGTATTTGATAATCTTTAATACACCATGGTTCAATTTTATTTAAGTGAATTTCAATTTGGTTATTTGGTTGCGTTGGAAAATAAGCATGACCTAATATTTTATCCTTTAAATTGTATGGACAAATAATTGTTTTTTTATGACTATGAAGGCCGTGTTTAAATGATAATGTTAGGTCTTTAAGACATGGAATGAACAAGGGCAGCTCAGGTGATAATCAATCAGTCTCATATTTTGTGCTCTTCTCAGACAAAAATACTTAGATCAATAACAATCCTCCGCAATCGTCACCAATCTTCACCACACGCCCCACAATCAGAAGCACATGCACCACAATCAGCATCACATGCGCCACAATTAGCACCACATGCACCAGAATTAGCACCACATACATCACAATTAGTACCACAATCAGCACCACATTCAGCATAATTAGAATCACATGTGCCACAATTATCACCACACATACCACATTTAGCACTACATGCACCCCAATTAGCACCACATGCACAAACCTAGCAATCCTCCTCACCAATTTTTCACTAGGCATCACCAACACACCNCTCCAGTAATCCTCCTCACCAATTTTTCACTAGGCATCACCAACACACCTATTCTCTCCCTGTTTTATTCATATTAATTTCAAATTAAATATTATAACATATAGATAAAATGCAGGTTAAAGATAAATTTTATTAAAAAAAATATTTTTACGTTAACACAATTATGAAATGATTGTGATACATGCCATACTTGGGAAACAAGCAAACAGGTCACACGTAGGGTGATTATTCGAAGGTTTGATACAAAAGTGTGAAGATACCGCGAATAGATTATAACATAAGTTCAGTCTTATTGCATAAAAACTAGGTAACAGGAAGTGTTAAAACATTTCTAAGCACTTTCTACATAAACACTGTTATAGGCTTAAATCAATCCACGTCGTTTTGGTTGTGCTGTTGGCAAAAAAAAAAAAACAGTTCAATTCTTGAACAGGAAGAGTGCTTACTGCGCAGCAGGCATGTGTATTATATCCCATATACACTGTGCGATGGCCAACGTAGGTTTCTTGGCTCGACGCACGATGGTGGCACTGGAAATCAGAAGCAATTATAGTTGGCCGGAGTCGGCCGAAAACTTGGTTTATAAGCAATAATATAAATCTTGCAACTTCAGTCCATCTTTTGTATTCAACAGGTAGTGCCTAGTAACATACAGAAAGTAAAAAACACACTTATTTTTGGGTAAAATTTTCAATATATGAATGTTACAAAATTATGTTTACAACTTTGACAGCAAATATTTTGGAAAAGGAGCCGTTTGTTGCAGTACATGTAGCCACACCTAGAGTTTATTTATTTAGTTCAATGTATGCGCCATTCGTAGTTAGGAGAATATCAAGCCAGTTCTCCAGTTTCTGCCACACTCGATTCAGCAGTTCCATATTAACTTGTGCAATTGTAGCAGTTGTCTGAGTACGAAGTTCTTGCAGGTCCCGGACTGGTGTTGTGCACACCACATCTTTCACAAACTCGCCGGGGTAAAAATAGTCTACGTGAGAGTCATGTCTGGTGACCTTGGTGATCAGGCCATCGGACCTTTTTCCAATCCGGACACCAGGAAAACTGTTATTCAGACTGGTTTTTAACGGTCAAGTGGGAAGGAGCATTGCCCTGCTGAAACCAGATTTAGGGTTGAAGGCCTTGTTCTAGTGGAAGTGCAAATTGTTTCAACTTGTTCAGGTAAACAGCCGATGTCACTGAAGCCTCTACAAATAAAAATGGACCCACCACAATGCCTTGAAGCAAACCACACCAGACATCGACTTTACGACTGTCGCGCACAATTTCCACGGTGATGTGGGAGGTCTCAGTTCCTCACATTGTGTCGGTTAACCTTTCCTCACACACGAGGCCACGGTGGTGTAGTGGTTAGACTACTCGCCTCTCCCCTAGGAGAACCGGGTTCGATTCCCTGTGTGGTCGCTCCCGGATCTTCGCACGTGGGAATCGTGCCATGACGATGCCACTGGTCGGCGAGTTTTCTTGGGGATCTCTCGTTTCCCCCGCCCTTTCATTCCGGCGCTGCTCCATGCCTCGCTTCACCCTCATCGGCTCTCAAGACCTCGATATTAAGGGCCACCCAGATCTCTTCACTTCACTTTCCTCACACATGAAAACCGGCTTAGTATTTGATATTCACTGATGTGACCAAGAATGCCACAGGCAAATTTGCGATTGGGCCTATCAGTATGTCGATGTGCCTGTAAAAGCTGCACCTCGTAGGTCTGCAGCTTCGGTATTTTGTGTATCACCGTATGGACTTCGTGGGGCTGTGCAGAAATGCCGGTTGCACCTGTGCGACGTCTGCAGCGCTCGTGCTTGGCCTCGCCCTAGGCTCTTCTTCTCTGCACACACGGGCATACACTTTCAGATTGCCCATTTATATAGTGTGTTGTTCCCAAAATACACTGCTGGCCATTAAAATTGCAAACCCCAGAAGGACTCGCGCTATCACAACCAGATTTATTTGACGCATAATACCCATCATAGACAGGTGACATGATCACTCTTGCAGCTCGGTATGACGTGTAGAACGTAGGGAAGTCACTACTGTGTGGCATCACCACGAGAGGCAATAACTGCTGCTATACGACGCGGCATTGAGAGGAAAATACCTTGGATGCCCATCTAGGTTATCTCCGCCAATACTGCTTCGATGCATACCCAAAGTTAATCCGTTGACCTACCCTGCTCTGCTCGACGCATTCCGCCAGTGTGGGCTCCTTCAGGTGCGTTCTTCTGCCATTTTAATGTTCAGCAGTATATGTGCGATTATATTAATATTTTAGAAAATCGAATAGTGGAAGTTTTAAACCCTTCCGTAGTATGGTAAATTCATAATACATCAGTCTGTAAATAAAAGAAAATTAAGTGCAGTCCCCATACTAATTTTGTTATTTCCGGTATGCGGAACCACAGAGAACTCCACACCCACGCCATCCGCTGTTCTGCGTCGACCACGCGCAAGAAGAAAAATACTCCGCAGGCGAAGAACAAGAAGACGTCTTCGACGACGTTGCAGCTGGATGGTGGCGGCGCAGCTCACGGCTGATGCTAGTATAACAACTTAAATCAATCCCAACAAGTTCAGTCAAATCTAACATCCAACAGCCCAAATCCATCCTATCACCCTCAGAACCTCTTCCTCAGCTGAGCCAAAGATACATCACAAACAAAAATACAATACCGCTCAGAGGCCATCTTCCATGACTACAGTCATTTATGAGAATGCCCCCCCCCCTACTCATAAGAGGATAAACTGATTGTACATAAGATAATCAATAAAGACATTGTGTCTAGGAAAGACTTTTGGCCAGGAAGGGGGGAAGGGAAGAAAATTTCCCCTATTCGAAAAATAAATATTTCAGTATGCGTTTAACCGTTACGTAAACAGACGCGTGTTTTACATCGGCGGGGCAATTTTGAGAACTATTTCTTGGAGTGTAGAAACGTTTTTTTTTGTAGCTATGTAAGACATGTTGCTGAAGAAAAATCTGGAGTAATGTATTTTAATCTGTGTGAAGCAAATATTAACGAAACATTCTAAAACACAGCACGTTCTATAAATTTCAGGCACTGAAAAATACCGCTGGAAAAAGACGATATGCTGGAATACGAAGCCATGATTTTATAGAGTACATTACGTCATTGCTATCGCGATATTATCATGTAATACCGATTGGTTTGTCCGTTTCGTAACCATCTTTTTAATGTAGGTGGCACCAAGCAAAGATTTCTAGACGCTAGTCTTCCAAGAACACTAGTTAACGTCACGGCTGTGATTAATTCACTCCTGCAAATACACAGAGATTAATAACGGATAATTTTACACGATCAACACAAGCAAGAGCGCGAAAAATAGCGCAAGAAGCATCACCGCATACTTTTTATTACATGTCGAATTTTTATTCTCATTTTGAATACTTTTGCCATATTTATTTAAAAATTTTCGAATATCGTTCTGAAAAAACTACTTTGGAAAGAAATACATATCTCCGCATCTATTACGGCGGTACTTTAATTTCATACTAATTAAATGCACCGAAGAAGGAATATNCCGAATTTTTATTCTCATTTTGAATACTTTAGCCATATTTTTTTAAAAATTTTCGAATATCGTTCTCAAAAAACTACTTTGTAAAGAAATACATATCTCCGCATCTATTACGGCGGTACTTTAATTTCATACTAATTAAACGCACCGAAGAAGGAATATAGGGCGGGAAGTGCAAGACAGCTAATTTACGAGTCCATGCATCGAACATCTATTTTTGCCTCTATAGCTGAAAATATCACTTGACTTGGGATAATGTTGTTTACCACATTGTTTATTTAAATGTGCTTTGTAAACGCTTCTCGTACCGAGTTTTAATGCAAATTGGATACATCCAAGGAACGCTTTAGATAGGCCTGTATATACGTGTATGTGTGTGTGTGAGAAGGTGTGTATTGGAGGTAAAGTGCACTTTGTCACAAATATTGAACGTTACTGGAGTGCTCTTTGCCACGATACCATGATGGCATATAGTGTCCTTTCCTAATGGTCCTATCTCTTATGATTCTGGGTAGGAGACAATGCTTTGCACCTCAATAAAGAACGTAAAAAATACACTAAAACGATGACGTCGAAACCTCAGTTTTGTAAAATTAATGTAGTGACCTTTACCTGCGACGCACATATATATATCTAAATAAATAACCTATATATGTGCGCGTGTGTGTACAAAGGAATAAGAAATATAAGCGTGGGTCGTTGGAAAACCAAACGTGAGCGGCCGTGCTGTAAACGCCTGGTTTCTCACAGAAGTTGTACGGGATTGCGCATCGTTAACGTGTTTGTTCTTATCACCTGCACAAACAATTTTTCCGCGCATTCAACTGTCAAACGACATCTTCACAGATCTTCATTGATAAAGCTCTCCCTCACCTCGCCAATAAATTATCTGGCTGAAGTGCGGAGGGTTTCGCTTTCTAGTGCTCGAGTTACTAGAAGAGAACTTAGATTGGTTTTCCTCTAGTTACTCTGCATTCGCTAAATATAAATATGACATCTGTCTGTTTACTGATCCATAGACTTGTGTGAAGATCTGTATTTGTCTTCAATGTGACACGTGCACTCTGAAAAAGTCCATTCAAAGTTTTCTGTACGGCAAAGAAAACCATTTCTTTGGAGCTTATTTGTTTACAGTAACACAATATTGGTTTTATTTAAAGAGAAGGCTATAGAAACATAGGTTTGCCGTTAATGAATGTTTTCTTCATACATTTTTGTTTTATCACAATATCAACTTTCTTTTTCAGCAAGAAATAAACATTACTTGAGCTGCTTTCGTTCACAGTAAGGAAATATTACTTCGTACAAAAGGTAACGATTTGGTGATATTCAAGATTTTTTGTCGTACATGTACATTGTAGTTTTCAGTACATAGCGGGTTCAAGGCGGTTCACTCCGGATTCCCACAAGTGGGAATCGTGCCAGACGATATCGCTGGAGTGAAAATATTACACTGTATCCAGCCACTAGGATGACATGTGATAATGCTGCCAGGCGGGGCAACTTTCTCTAGAAAAGCACTCATATTTTCCCTTGGAAATAGAAGAAGGGGAGGGACGAAAGTTCCCCCTGCACTCATGCCTGTGACTACTGTGACAAGCGAACCTCTTTCTGCGGAAGTGAGCGACCCGACTTTCTTGGTGCCTTGTAAATCAAGAATAGACTGTACTCTTGACTGAACAATAAATAGGCCCGTCTCGTCTTCATTAAACACCCTATCTGGAGGATAGTTATACCTTTCAAAATCAGCTTCTAGTAAATAAAAAAAATGCTGCCACATCTCTTTATTAAATCCCTTAAATCTTCTGTATGATGTCCCTGTTGGCTTTCTGATTGTGATATCATTCTAGTAACCTGGCCCAGATCCCCCTAGAGCTCTGTATATGAGATCTAGATTTTCCTGGATCGTAGGCAATAGCGCTACATGTTACACAACAAAGCCAAAGAATAACTGAAAATACAGAGGAGAAACAGACGCTCTTACCGCGAATCTCACCCGACCGAGCCCTCATATGCCACCGAATAGCTTTTAGTGTTATGAGACCGGAAGCCGAAACTCCCATAACTCACTAGGTGTTTGTGAAGCAAAAGCACCCTGACACTTTCTCAAATCATTGGGTCGGCGGCAGGGGCAGTGTAATGTGGGGCTTTGGGCACCGGGCCCTTATTTAGGCGAGTTATTTGGTGTTGCCTATTTTAAGTAAAATTACGTTTTCGTGTGTTCGGCGGGGGAGTGAAGCTCCCCTCCAGCCACCCGGCTGGAGTGAATGTTGTGTCGTGATGTATGTCTAACATATTGAAATGTTGTTTGCAAGTGTGCTAATTAATTTCGCATGTAGTGTGTCGGCGAGTCCCTAGTCTCCCCAGGTGTCCTATACAGGTCTCCCTCGGGGTACGATTAGTTTTTCCAAGTTTGTGACAGTGGAGTAATAAAACCCTTATAAATAAATTAGAGTTGGAGGGGCCCCTAGCACCAGTCTCTGAATCCAGTACCAATAGTACTGTATTTTGTACTCTTCCAGNTCCAGTACCAATAGTACTGTATTTTGTACTCTTCCAGATTCCTACAGAAATCAGAGTGTTCCTCTAACGCTACAAGCACCTTCAAGTGTTGTTTCTTAGTTTGCGTTATTTTCTCAAAAAAGTCTTTTTCCCATGTCTTAACCAAAAATTTTATTTTCGAGGTATCTGGGATATACACCGGTGGCGCGAGTGGTGTTTTCCTTGTGTTGTTTTCTGTTTCTAAAGTATTTTCTTCACCCAATGGTGAGAAAGTGTTTCCTGTCGAAAAATCGATACTCGGTTGTTTCTGATTGGCTGTTGGTGCAGTGTGCTTCATATTAGGCTTCTGCCATTGTGTGACGTGTTGTGTAACCGAGGAAGAAGAGGCCGATGCCTCCCCTTCACTGTGTGACTTAACTGTCTCCATCAAGTGTGCCTAGAAACTCCTAAAGCAGTGGTAGCTGACCAGGCTACCTGAGGGGTAGCGAGGCTANCAAGTGTGCCTAGAAACTCCTAAAGCAGTGGTAGCTGACCAGGCTACCTGAGGGGTAGCGAGGCTAGGCCAGAAGGAGGGGTAGCGAGGCTAGGCCAGAAGAGGAAGTGCTACCTTCCTCAACCACTGCCTGGTTGCGAATGCGAATCTCANGAGGGGTAGCGAGGCTAGGCCAGAAGAGGAAGTGCTACCTTCCTCAACCACTGCCTGGTTGCGAATGCGAATCTCACTCGCACACGCCAACAAAATAACCTCACTGGCCACCAGCATGGTGGAGCGTTGTTCGCCAATGAGCGCCTGGTAGCTTATTTGCCAGGCGACAGCCTAACCAATAGGGAATCTTCTGCAGCTTGCAGCAGCCGATCAGACACAATGCCTGTTACAGAACCTCGCCAAAGGAATCACCACGCCATTTCACTTGTGGGTACTTGCTATCGTGTGACGTAGAGTTCTCGCTTTGTGAAACACTAAATTTAAGTTTCAACTATAAAGAAACATTCGATACACGGAATCATCACAGTAACTGAACTTTGTCTACGTTACTAGCAATGTGTAGGCAAAAACATTTTTCTCTCGAAAAAATAACGTATTTTTACTGTGACGAAACATTAATACGGAAGTAGAAAAAGTTTTGACGGAAATATAATAATAAATGGAACTCTAACTTTTCTTTCTCATTTTAATAGACGTAATTTTGAAAACGGTTACTATGTGCGAAGTCTTAAATGGCTAACGGACGCATCTAAGACATACGTCAAATTATTCACCATAGTTTGAAAACACTCGAAAGAGATATTCTTCAGTCAGCCAGGTGCAAATGACGGTAATATGGTTAAGTACGCGCACTTTGGTTGCCGGTGCATGATCGATGAAGATGTATGAGTGCAGTTTCCCTTACCCAGATCTTACCAGGAAACACATTGCAACATGTTATTTTCTGGGGAAATATCAGCCAATGTGTCACGGTGTGATTACCGTCCTGTCATTCAACACAGTTTTTAAATGCAACGCCGTGGTATGTAGTTAATGATAATGAAATATCTCCTTATAGAATTGACAGTGTTGTAGTGCCTGTTTCATGGTGTTCATATCATACAGATAATTATTTATACTCCTGAAAATTTCATNAATTGACAGTGTTGTAGTGCCTGTTTCATGGTGTTCATATCATACAGATAATTATTTATACTCCTGAAAATTTCATTATAATCCATCTAGTAGCTTTTAAATGATGCCGAAACAAGTATTAATATATAAAATAATGTTTTTTTAAGGAGGTGGATGGGTAGAAAATTTAATTTGTTGATAGCTATCAGTTAAAAAAAATTTCAATGTACAGATGTAGCACTTCGGAAGAATTAATTTTTCATGTGGCTTATTTTAGTGTTATTAATTTATACTTTAAACACACTAAATTCTTTCGGCATAATTCCTTTTTTATTAATTGTTTTGCTACAACATATCGTTTTTCTGAATAACGACCCATCACTCCACTATTGAAACAATGTTAAAAAATGCATTACACTTTGAACGAATTTGCTGTCATAAACATCGTAACTTGGAAAGCCTTCCATCATGTTGAAAACGCAGTCAATGACTTTGAAATCTTCACAGATCGTAAACCATAGACCATGCGTAAAGGGGTTGTTAGAAAACTAATAGTCACACTTCTCTGAAACCCTGCTGAAGTTATACTTTCATAATATTTCTCCGCCTAGTACAAGCAAAGATTAAATGAGTGTAGAAAATCACTTCAGAGGGACAAGACACCGCATTCGTGCGCACTCGATGTAATAGTATTTTGCATAAGAACTATTTACTATAGGCTTTTCACGGTAAAATGAGCACTTTTGAAGCCCTAGTTACTTATTCCTTTCAGACATTTTTTATTATTTATTTTTTAAGCACTTTTTAAAATAAATAAATCAATGTAAGTAATAAACACAGTGTGTATGTTCCGTCACACTCGCAAGTTAACGTCTAAGGCTAAAATGAAATATGTTTATTGACTACTGTTCCAAATTAGAGGGCTTTCATAAGTGCTCACTTAACCGTGAACAGTCTTTACCCGGGGGTTGTGATGATTCGCTCGACAAGATTTTCTCTTATCTACACCACGGTTAGAATCCTGGAAAATTCGCGTGTTCATTTGACGGCCAGGCTAAACCCGACAGTAGTGTGTACACCCCAGGCGCTGTCATTTGCTCATTGGCTAGTGACTGCATGACAAGAACCTATAATGTGTTCTAGGCTGAACGTGGCTCGCTTGATCTCCTTCATCGTGTGTGTTACCGGTCCACAGCCTTGTAGGCCGTGTCAGGGAACGAGTGGCCCAATCACGAAAGTAACAACAAATTGCACGTGTCTAAAGTATGTTATTGCACAGCTTGAAACCACGAAATTCTCGTATCTGCAACCATGGTTTATACCTCGTTTCGTAAACAGTAAAACATTTTTGTAGATTCAGCTGAAATATATTTTATTGTACAGATATTTTGCGTAGCCACAGAAGTACTTCCTACGAACCTATAAAATTTTTACATTAACAAAAGCAGGAAATGTGTAGCTGAAAATCACTGGAATAAGTTTCCTGATTCATCTCAGAAATACAGTCTTGGTTGCTACTACGCTGGAACTACTTCAATTGAATATGTTGTTGGTGTAGAATATCTTCCATTTATTTTGGTAGTCTTTGATGAATAAAATATAGTACAGAGATAGGGTGGCAAAAAATAAGGACTCAGAGATTCCCGCTCACATATTCACATCGAACCCGGTTTATCACCCCTGAAAAATGTGAACTGTTTTTATCACCTGCTCAGACACAACTGTTGCAGGTATTATTTTGTACCGTCGGACGCGTCACAGGTACAGACACGGAAATTTTGCGGATTCATTTGGTAACATGTTAGAACAAACTGCGAACCAATTGAAAAGAAAGTCAAATGCAAGTGTGTTTGAAGCCTACCTTGTCCCCTAATGAATTCGCGAGATTTCCGGGGTCTCAGTCATAGGTAGGGCCAGTGACTTTTCGCTATGGAAAGATCCCGACACAAAATCAAGAACATAATTTAAATTACTTAATAAATGTGAATGGAGTTAGATATTTTATTTCAGTGCTGGTAACGATTACATATAGTAATAGTCTATAGTTTCCAATTAAAACATTGCCAACTTTTTTGCAAAAAATTAAGAGATCTTAAACAATAAAATTAGTAAATATGGCAAAATCATTATCTTAAAATTAACAAAATAATATGCTGATGAGATATATATATATATATATATATATATATATATTAAAANTATTTCTTAACAAAAAAATTAAAAGAATTCTTTAAAAAAATGAAACGCGTTAAAATTAAAAAAGGGGATTTGTTTTAATTTTGTTATTATATAGTTCTACACAGTAAAAAAAAAATCCGTTTCGGAACAATTATTTCTGCATATGTAATGATTTTGGGTTTTATACGTTATTATTTGAAAAAAGTTAACGATTTTTTATTTGAAAACTATACGTTGTGTCAAATATTGTTATATGCAATAGCTTTGATGATAGCTAATATAAAAAAAAATCCGTCCAAATATGTTAAGAAGTTGAAATTCGATTCTTGATTTAATATTTTGGAAATTCATTCGCACCTAAACCTTCCCGTAGCCTTTATGAACTTCGGCCATTGCTCTGGATATTGTCCGAGGTGAATATGCGGGATCGGCATGGAGCGCATCGTTGCTCACAAAAAAAGTGTGTTTCGTTGTTAAATAAATAGCACGGATGGTAACAGGACGCCCCAGAGCTGCATGTAGTGGGGAAATGTATCGTCTTGTTGGCATTTCCTCACATGGGACTGTGAAAGAAGTAGTAGCAGATCTTGAGATAACTATGCAAGAAAATGACCTCGTACATTTATTGAACAGGCAAGTCTATACCAATACCGACTAATCAAGCACATAAAAACATTTTACTGTTCATAAAAACAAGGAATGACCATACTGGACTGAAACAACGCCGCGGAGAAAAAAAAATGACCGCTGGAAGTGAACTACCCAAACGCTTTGTAGGACAGGTAGAGGGTTGGAGTACCAAGGTGCAATACTAACTTAAGTGGATACTTCTAAGAGATAAAACATTGTGAATAAGCGTGAAAATCCAAGACCCGGCACATCTACTAACTTGCTAATTTCTTCCGGAGGGAGCTCTTCTCTGAATTAAACCTAATTCAGACTGATGGCAAAGATGTGGCGATGGCGACATTCTGGCAGTATAAATTTTGATATAGAAAAGAAATTAAAGTTTTGGTGGAGATAAATCTTCTGCAGTGTCCGTTCACGATATGCGCTTCCACGAATGTGAACAAAAATGATTAGCGCTTGTTTGAATATTCCCCGCATTGGCATTGTTTCGGAAGGGGCGTGTGTTGAAAGTATTGCCCTACTTTCAAGATTTCGAAAGGCAAACTTAATTTCCAAGCGTGATTTTCGTGCAGAATCCATGGCTGTGATGTCCCATTAAATTATGTGCCATTAAATTACCGTTAATCAGTGGGGAGAGCACACTCATCGCACAAATTAAAGATGGGATATGTTCTTTACACCGAGGTCTTGAGAGCCGATGAGGTATGGAGCAGCGCCGGAATGAAGGGGTGGGGTAAACGGGAGATCCCCGAGAAAACCCGCCGACCAGCGGCATCTTCCAGCACGATTTCCACGTGCGGAAATCCAGGAGCCACCCCGACGGGAATTGAACCCGGTTCGCCTGGGCGGAAGGCGAGTAGTCTAACCTCTACACAAGTATGTCTCGATGTATGGAAACTGAAAGCGAAACATCGGCAGAGAAAATTTCGTCGCCTGCTTTTGCGTTTAATTACTGTAAATTAAAGCATTTATTACTTTTTAAGTTATGTCTTAACGTCTCGTCGATAGCAGAGTCGTTAGAGATTGAATCGATTTTTTTTTCTGGAACGCTTTCTTAGGAATGAGTGTATAACATGCAGCCCAAGTTTATTGGTCGAGTTTATATTCGTCACTCAGACATAACCACGAATAGATAAAAACACACATATTCACACAACCACATGTTAAAGTGTCTAAGTTTTACGGTAATTGTTTATATCAATCGCAATCGGAGTTTATTTTTACTTTTTACTCTGGCTATTTTTGGCAGCAAAAGAGAACAAAGATAAGACTGAAAAATACCCGCATTATAATGATAAACCACTTTAAACAAAAAAAAAAGTTGCGAACTGGCAAAAAAAAAAAAGTATAAATCTCTGAAGTTCTATTTACAAAAATATCGCAAAGATTGGCTATCTAGATGCAACACATTCATCGAAAATCAACAAACCAGCAAAACATAAATGAATTAAGAAAATAAACTTTAAAAATCTTGAATTTCATCTCAGAAACAAGTACATGATAAGGAAGTAAAAAAACACACACATAAAATTGACTGCAATACAAAGAAAAATGAAGTACAGGTGTGTGTCCAGTGCCCAGCGTGCCTCCAAACTCGAGCGCCGTTATCATTATTGTCCAGACAAAACTTGGATTCGTCACTAAAGACGATGCATCGTCATTCCTCAGCCGTCCATGACTTGCTATCACTACGAAGCTACACATGTTGTCGGCGTGTCAACGGAAGAAGGCGCAAGGGACGTCGAGAACGCAGATCTTCTTCTGGAAGTGGCTTAGCAATAGTGCAGATGGAAGCAGGGCTGCTGCANAAATCTTCTTCTGGAAGTGGCTTAGCAATAGTGCAGATGGAAGCAGGGCTGCTGCATGTCTCCGGATGGCGGGAAGAGATACCGTTGGTCGAGATTCGCATCTGTCGGACGACAGAAACGTTTCTCTCCCCTGGTCGTCATCCTGAGCATTGCTGTCGCACACGTGTTCTCGCTGCTCCCGGCAGCTTCGTGTGATTCATTCGCAACGGTCCAGGTGGCGGGCAGTTCGACAGAACGACCACTTTGCCTCCCGTAGTCCAGCGATTCGCCCTCTCTCAAACTCTTACAAGTTGTTCATACCCGGGTCGAATACGCCGCCGAGACATGCTATGGTCCGTACCATATAAGAAGGCCACTTTTTGACAGATCGGTGAAAGTAGCACCACTGTTTACATCTGACTACATCTGACTGCGTATCGTTCCGCCATCAGCTGATCGGCCACATAACTGGTCCGGCGAGTAAGCGCATCTAGGAGGTGCTGCCTCGTGCGGCAATTGATGAACTGCTAGGGTGCGCGGCAGGCGGCGAAAGAGTTCTCGAAAACGAAATTTGGTGTGCGATTGTAGGGTCGTTCATAAACGTAATGTAACTGGAAGGGCAGGAACATGTAGAGAAGAGCAGCGGGAAGACGTGAGTGCAGCACACATTACAGGTTGGCGTGCTAGTGCGGCGAGTGTGCGGTGTCCCACTTCTCCGGAAACAAGGTGCGGGTTTTCGGAGAACAATATGGCGTATGCTTCGCAAATGAGCCAATAGGTAGCGCGCACAACAGATTTTTCGACGATAGCGTCTTTGTAAAGTAGACTGTTGTTACTGGCTGGGTACGAAACGTATTTCAAATATATTTCGTAAAATTATTAGAGAAAATAATTTAACAATATTATGCAATATTTCGGTATGCTTTTGGAATTAATATCAAGCACGTAAGAAAAGCGGGGTTGGAGAGGGCGGTATACGACGTGAAAAAGGTTTCGAGATTGCTTTTCATTTCTATACTGGTTGTATTATTATGTATTTCATTCTGAACACCTATACATTATTATTTTATCACGAAGTTTAGTTTCTAAAACTAAAAACTGCTGTTTTATGACCACGTAAAATAAAATGTATTAATTAATCTAGGAACTCTTTGTTATCGCGTATTTTAAGCTTGTATAATGTGCATCGGCAATGCACTCAGAATAGCCAACGTAACATTAACTTTTGTTCATTCGTGCATCAGCTGATACATGATTTTGTAAATGGCACGTTGTTTGTTATGAATATCCTAAGTTGCCACTCACTGACTGTCATAATGTGGCCTTCTTATATGAAATGAACTATAGCTATAGACTACTCACGGTAAAGCGAGCAATTTGAAGCCGTAGTTACTTTTTTTCCTATCGGCCATTTTTCACCCTTCCCCTAATTTTTAAAATAAATATTGCTATGTAAGTAATAAACACTGTGTATATATATTTCACCGGACTCGAAAGTTAACGTCTAATGCCACAGTAAAATATATTTATTGTCTATTATTCCAAATGAGAGGGATTCAAAAAGTGCTTGCTTTACCGTTAATAGCCTATACTTAATGGCGTTCACTCTTACAAACCCTGATACTGCACANATTCAAAAAGTGCTTGCTTTACCGTTAATAGCCTATACTTAATGGCGTTCACTCTTACAAACCCTGATACTGCACACAGCTGCATCTTAACACCGCTAACGCTATATGTTGTTCAGAGTAAACAGGGCAATTTTGAAAGCCTTGTTTAAGACCTACTTGTATAAAAATTGTGTATTCTTCCACCATTTGCAAAATTAACATTTGAATGGGCAGGATCTCTTTATTTATACGTTAGTCAATTTAAGTTGTGAAATTATTATTAAAGTACATACAAATGTACTGGTTCTTGCATTTATATCCATTTAAAAAAAAGTATAAGAAATCCTTTCCATTTTAATGAATGTTTACCAAATACTTTTAATTCAAAGTTAATACATTGAACTACTTTCCCTCTCTGTTACCAACTTTACCCGGCGTATGTCACTCAAGTGCGCCCTTTCAAATATATGCAGGTAGCGGCAGTGATATTTTTCAAAAGTTTATTTCGAAAGGGCTTAACCGTGAACAGCATATACCAGGTTTGTAACTGTGTTAGCGCCCTCTGGTGGCAATTATACGCGACCAATGACAAGTAAAATCAAAACAGCTGCAGTATTACCTGTGCTGGCGCTGTGAACCAACTTTCGCCTTTTGAGGATAATTCGTTCAGGCTGCAGTTATTTTGATGACAATGTGTCAAAATACTGCACCGTAAAGTGTCTGTCAAAATGACTCAAAATCAGAGAGACTAGCTAAAAAACGCTTTACGGAAAATAGCTTGCAATTTATTAATTATTATAATGACTGAATCTCAGTGCCGTAATGGCGAGTTCCTTTTCCTCTGAATTCCAGTGAATACCTGCATTGAGCAATGGTTTCCAGTTCATTCGATGATTCGCCACTGTTGTAAAAGCCTACCAGCATAAATTGAAGTTGAGGGAGATTAATTTTTATCATATTTCCGAAGGAAAGATAGGCCTATGAGATCACTTTTCTGTCTGTGTGTCTGTATGTGTGTCCCCCTAAAAACGTTTGAACTCATGAACAGAATTTTACCAAACTCGGCACACATATACTATTAATAAGGAAATCAGACGCCATGTGCTCTTTTACAAAATGGCGACCATTAAAAATTTTGGGTGCCATTTCATATTTTTTTAACTATTTAACCAATTTAAAACAAATGTCATATTTTGACAGTTTATAATCCAAATATTTAATTTAGATAAATATATTGTTATAGGCATTGCAATACATGAACAGAAAAGGCTTTCACATCATATTTCGGAAACTACTTCATAGATACCACCTATCAAATATAACAAGTAACTAATACTATGGTGATCACTATTACATGTGCGATTTAAATGGATAAGACACTTGCTTTCAACATGGCGGTATATAAATATTTTGGTATGTATACCATACCGTTTTACCAATTTCGAACAAACTTTTCCGTGGCGCAGTCGGTTGGTGCGTCACCGATCTGGGGTGCGGGAGGTTCTAGGTTCGAATCGTAGGTAAGGCATGGGTGTAGGCATGGGTGTATGGCATGGGTGAGGGTGTAGGCATGGGTAAGGCATGGCTTAAGTTAGGTCATAAGTTAGTTTGTAAGCCGTCCCCTGATAAGCCTTCAGGTATAACACCGGGGGACATTAATAAGTCTTTCCCATTTCCAACTCGACCAAACTTGATATGCTGAGAGTACCAACTGCAAATACCAAATATATCAATACAAAGCATTTTGTCCACCATTATGTAAGGCAGCGCCATTTTAATATTATATCTCCGGAATAAATATACCGATTATCACCAAATTTGGCAAACAAGAATCTCTACGGTAGACAATGTAAAATTATATGTTTTAAGTGGGTCAGACACTACTTATTTTCAAAATGATTAAAATATTTTATTTTAACAAGCATGTTACTTTCATCTAAGTCATAAAATTAACTAGCATACATCTTCACATATATATAGAAATAGAGAAAGAGAGAGACAGAAAATTGGCAATAGGCTGTTCACGGTCGGTGAGCACATTTGAAATGAACCTTTGAAAAATGTCGCTGCCACTACCTGCATATATTTTAACGAGCACACTGGCCGGCATGCGCCCAATAAAGTTGGTAACGACGAAAGGAAAGTAGTTCCATGACGTAGACTTGAAAGTGTTAGGTAAATGTTTGTGAATACTGAAATTATATATATTGCTTTCTGTTTTTTAATGTATATAGATGTGTAAAAATAAGCACATTTGTAAAATACTTTTCTAATAATTTTACAGTTTTACTATACCAACGTATGACTAATGTGATCAGGCCCATGGAAATGCTAATTTTACACGTGGTGGAATAATACACAGCATGTCTACAAGTAGATTTTAAGCAGGGCTTTTAGAAGTGCTCAATTTACAGTTAACAGCCTATAACTAATTATACTGGTAACTTCTTATCTTCTTCACTTCTACCCATCAATGTCTTAGGAATTGCCTTCTGTACTGACAAAATCATGTGTTCAAACCATGTAGTAAAAATATGAAAAAAACATTTGTCTTGTATAAAAGATCATATACTCGTAACATTTAAACTCGGTAAGAGGAAACGTATTAACATTTAAATGAGGCATTTATTTAGGCCAAGAAATGAACTCACGTGGTTTTGGAAGCTGTGTCGGCGAAAAACGGATTCAACGTTAGTGTTAGGAATTTCGTTAATTAACTGCTGTCATGCGCTCTCTGCAGTATGTTCCCACTGAGGTTATCAAATGATCTGTAGCGACAAGTTCTTTTAGTAAAATGTTATTTCGTTATTTTATGTTGTAAGTTCGGTTTTAAAGTTTGTTATCCTCGTGTTCTACAGCATCATGTCTCTTCGTTATCGTATGATTGGATCAATGCAGTTTGCTTCGATGATTTACGGAGATTTAGTCAGTTCTAATGCATGCGCGAAAATAAAATAAATTTTCAGCACACACGCCAAAACTACCATATTAACTTGGGTTTTTAACCCAAGTTAAAAAAAAAGAAGTTTTTTTTAAATATTTTGTGCCAACGCGAGTAATTAGACAGACTGTGGGGTTGTATTTTAGCTATACGTTCACACATAGTTACTGAGTTTGTTCGTCAAAATTATATGACACGAATCAGTTGTAAATTAAAGCCATTTATGTGCAAACTACACTGCCTGACAGAAAAAAAATTCCTCTCGGTGAAGACGTGAATGCAGTACCATGAGGCGTATACAGCGGGTGTGAGAGAAGAGATTTGGGCGGCTCTTAACAGCGAGGTCCTTGAGAGCCGATGAGAGTGATTGAGGTATGGAGCAGCTTCGGAATGAAGGGGCGGGGGAAACGGGAGATCCCAGAGAAAGCCCGCCGACCAGCGGCATCGTCCGGCACGTTTCCCACGTGCGAAAATCCGGGAATGACCCGGCTGGGATTGAACCCGGTTCGCCTTTGTGGGAGGCGGGCAGGCTAACCGCTCAGCCCCCGCGGCCCCTCTACAACGGATGTACGTATGCCTGTTATGCATTTGGTTACCGTTGCTGGCCAATCACGCGAACCGCGCTCGTGATGTAGCCAGTCGAACAACAGGCGAAGCCGTCATTAAAGACGTCACAGCCACGCGTAGAGAGTGTTTTTGGCTGTTATTGTGTCCGGAGAACGAACAAGGGATTGTAATGCAACGTCTGGTAAAACTAAGTGCTGCTACACAACTGCAGACCTATGCGTCTCACACTGGTACAGTATGTCTGCTGCAGTATTTACTGTCTTGGAAGAAAAGTTACAGTGCTAGAGCAAAAATCTGACCCGTCTATTGAATGGCTTAGTTCAGTAAACAACTGTAGAGTACGCACACGAGTGCATCGTTTTCTAAGACAAATTAGAAGATTTACAAAGGCATTTGAAATGGAGATGACGTAACATAAATAACACAGCTTTCAAATTTGGTTTGTTTTGTCTCTCAAAGTTTTATCCCCTTCTGTAAATATGTTTGTAATATTAAAATTACATCAACTCTAATGGAACCAATTTGCGCACATTACGCTTTTTTTTTTTNTGGAACCAATTTGCGCACATTACGTTTTTTTTTTTTGCCAGAATACGCAGCACAACCAAGGTTCGGGAAACTCGCCACATAGGTACGCAAAATTTAAATGCTCTCGCAAATGCCATTATTATAACTTTTCATCTTTATAGTTACTGACGTANTTATCCCCTTCTGTAAATATGTTTGTAATATTAAAATTACATCAACTCTAATGGAACCAATTTGCGCACATTACGCTTTTTTTTTTTTTTGCCAGAATACGCAGCACAACCAAGGTTCGGGAAACTTGACACATAGGTACGCAAAATTTAAATGCTCTCGCAAATGCCATTATTATAACTTTTCATCTTTATAGTTACTGACGTANCACATAGGTACGCAAAATTTAAATGCTCTCGCAAATGCCATTATTATAACTTTTCATCTTTATAGTTACTGACGTATTAAATGTGATTAATATTTAAAAAATAATAGAAGGCGTTATTATTTTTAAAGTCAGACCATTAAAACACATGACGTATGGCGGTTTTGTTACCTAAATCAGTTGATAAAGGGGTCAGAAATCCATGCTGGGAGAATAGAATGAGTTTCCAGACCTTTCCATCTAAGATCGTTGCAGTAATTACTCAAATGGGTGTCATTGATAAGATGATGTTTTTTCAAGATAATATTCAATCAAAATGTGAAGAATGACAGGGTTTCTTTTCTGCAGGAATGACATTCTACGTAAAGCGACTAACACAGCGTGGTTTGATTAATCAATCAAACAGTGAGTTCTTAATCCAGAGGGAGGCTTAAATTCTTGCTAATCTTTTCGCAGATAGTATAAAGATGGCGGGTGGTACGAATCATGTTCGCTTTGCGAGTTGATACGTATAGCTCCTTAGTTCTGCATCTGAGAGTCGATACAATCCTGAGCGCTATGAGAGGTAAGTAACCTTAGCTCGTTGAAGTTAACTGTTAGACAATCATCTAAGAATAGAGTGGAGCAAATAAATGGAAACTACAGTTCGTTGTGCACTTGTAAGTTATGGCTACGAGCAGTTCAGTGATTACAAGTAGGTATTAAATAATAAATAATATGCCACCAATTGTACAGTATGTTAAATTCTGCGCATTTCTGAGAACTGAGAGACAATGCAATGCAATGTGCTCATAGAGAAACTACCGAATCCAATTGTTAGGGTATTCAAATTGAGCTTGCAGTAAAATATCTAGGCGCGTTTTTTTTTTTAAATTTATTTGCTTGAAATTGTTTTGATACTTTTAGAAGCTCATCTAGTATATTAGTGTAACAAGTATTCTCTCTCCCGGTCTGTGTGATTATGTCTTAAGATAATTTATGATTTCTTGATTTATAGCGTGATCAGTTCTATATACAGACATCGCACCTCATATTCACATAAATTCACATTCAAGCTACATTAGCACTTACGTTATTTTTTGTGAATATCAAAAATGCGCAGTATGAAGCACTACATGTAGCTATTACGTAAATTTGTTTACCAGAAAAGTATTTGGGTTTAATATTATACGTAGCTAAACACGATTCGTGTCCAGATTTTACCAGAAATATTACGCGTTACTGTAAGAGTTAAATGCTTTTTATAGCAAAATATCCTATATCTCATTTTTAGAATTCGTTTTTATTAAAGCGTGGTGGGTAAAGAACATAAAGGGAATATAATTAGTAAAGGCATTAACTTTAAGAATAATATAATTATAGCTGAGTCAATTGCAGATAATTTGTTAAATAAAATGTGGTNAGTAAAGGCATTAACTTTAAGAATAATATAATTATAGCTGAGTCAATTGCAGATAATTTGTTAAATAAAATGTGGTCAACAGATGAATATCTTTTTCTTTCAGTTATACGAAACTTATTTTATTTTTAAACAAGGGCTCTAATTTAAAAATTAAATTAGCTAAAATAATTTTAATTATGAAAATATAATTTTTTTTTTGTGTTATTGCAGTGCGTTTTATGGTTCACGTAAACTCAGAATTTATCCGCTGCGTGGGGTTCGCTTGTCAGGTTTTGACTTTATTCGACAGGATTCCCAAATCCTTACGCCTTAATTATTTTGANGCTGCGTGGGGTTCGCTTGTCAGGTTTTGACTTTATTCGACAGGATTCCCAAATCCTTACGCCTTAATTATTTTGAAATTAACCTTTAAGATGACTTAATTTTTCCGTGAAACCAGTAATCAATATATAAGATTTCGTTAAATTATTTATTTTCTGTTAGTTTTCTGATGACAATGTCCTACCTGTCTGCAGTTATATATTTCTGCAGTTGCATATTTCTTCAGAGAAAGTACTTCTAAAGTTTATTCAAAACATATATGGATATTTCAGAGTGCAGTTTTAATATATATAAACATTTAATCGTTTCCGCAGTTATTACTATCTACTTTTCATGAATGAAGCATGGCTTAGTTCATTTTATATTTCCTGTATTAAATTTTATGTTTTCTATGTTTACATTAATACCCGCAGACGGTATGTAGTGAATCCAAAGAAGCGTTGTGAGTAAAACATGTGATGCTGGTTTTTGTTTGTATTTGAGCACAATTTATCGCGATTAGTATGAACGACGATATATTGTCTCGTTCATTATACAGTAGCAATTTACCTGTTGTCTTGGAGAACTGTACCTGCTGCATGCTCATCAGTTCAGATTTTAAAGTGGAGGTGTTTTGTCAGCTATTAATTGTGATTCTTTAAGTGTTTTTTTGGGGAAGGGAGGGGGGAATTCTGGTATATAGCTTGCCGTGCAGTGACTTTTAACATTATGTACTTGGGTATTTGTAGCTCGTCCGCGGTTAACAGAACAATTCTGGAATCAACTTTTGAAAATAAATGTCCCTTCACTGCTAACTGCATATATTTTAATTACCACGCTAACTTGCTACGAGTAGAGTTGCCACCGTTGCAGGAAAAGTATTTGCATGTTTCAATGTCGTATTAAAAAATCGGCGTTGAAATTTGTGGGCGTTTACATTATTTGATTTAATTTTTGTTTGCTTAATACACCAAATAGCTTGTCTGTGACGTATTTACCTTCACGTATCTTGTTTACGGTGAATTGAGCACTTTTGAAATCAACCTACGAAAAACAAAATTCATGCTCGTAAGTGTGTGTGTGTATATATATGTATATAAATATGTAGGTATATATATATATATATATACCTACAAGTATATCAAGTATATATCAACAAGCAAGTGTTACCTGGCATGCTTTCAGTAAAAATGGAAGAGAAACAGACAAGTATTTCCGTAACTTAAACCTGTAATAAAAATTATATTGTTTAATTTAAAGCACGATGAATTTAATTAATTAAATTCCTTCTTATTTTATACATGAACGGGTAAGAAGTAGTATATTTATGAAATATTTATGCTCCTAAAATTTTTAAAGTTATCCTTGATCGACGTATGAATAAAGAGAAATGGTTCATGGGGCAATGCTGATACGACGAAAGAATACAAAATTTGCAGAAAAGTAGATTCAGAGCAGGGCTGCCAAAAGTGCTCACTTAACCACGAATATTCCATGTATGCTTTACAATTACACTTTATCGACGCGCGAATAAAGAAGTCGGGTCCAAGGTAAAGTTAATTTTACATGCGGTTAAAGGATACAAAATAAGCGGATAAATAGTCCCTAAGGATGGCTTACAAAAGTGTTGTGTGTTCGTGACACCAATATCTCCAGTTCCATAATTACGAGTGCGGTATGTTCCTACTGGCACCGTTTTATGCACTGCTAAAAACTTTCGACATTGATATTTTAATAAATTGTTACACATTTAATTTATAAATTTACGTAGGTATAGTTCACTCAAGGTTACTTCACACTTTTCTGAAACCTTGCTAAAGTTCTACTTCCAGGATATTCCTCCACCTCGTGCAAGTCTAGAAAATTAAGCCAAAGGGACTGCGCACCGCATTCGTGCGCACTCAGAGTAATAATTTTTTAAATGAGAAATAGTTCTGACAAGCCATTACCAACACATGTATTTTCTCACTGTTTTCATTCATATTAATTACAAGTGAAATGTTATGATTTGTAGATAAAATATAAGTAACATTTCAATTTAACTAAACATAAGGTACTTTTATGTTAACACAAGTATAAAACGCGTGTGACACATGGCATATTTAGGAAATAACCAAACACGTAATACATGGGGTGATTTTTCGAAGGTTATATTCTAAGAGTGTTAAGAAACTACGAATATGCTATATGTAATTGGCAATTATGCTTTGATTGCGAAACGACCTTCTCTGAATAAAGGAAAGCAAAATCTATTTCACGGTTGATTGGATACTTTTAAGAAATTGTTTATCTTATTATTTCTGGTTAATGCGCATTATTATGCCACTAGGAAAAATTAACATTACTGTGACTGAAATGTTTATAATTCACACTCCTGAGAGATTGATCCAAATATAAATACGTTTTCATTACACTAATTTTAAGTGTGGCTTTGTTCCCTCTTAAAAATAAACTAGACCTCTTAAAAATAAACTAGAAGATTGTTAATATTTGGGATTAAACAGTAACGTACACTAGATACAAAAAAAGGGGGGGGGGCTAAAGGAGTTTTGAGTCCCCCCTTCCATTTGGAGCAGGCATTCAAATTGGATAAAATGTAATAAATTCTTACAACGTAGTACATTAGAAACAATACAATGTCAACAGATACACACAGTGTACTAATAGGATATTTGAAAACTTCTTAATTAGATTTATTCACTAAATATTGACGGGTAACACCAATGATTACACCTCTACGCACGTAAGAATGATTCATTCATCTCGCCGCTCACACTGGCCTGCATTGAGCATTTGTACCTGCGTGTGTGTGTTTGCTAACTGAATAGGCATTGTATGGTAAATTTCGTTTAATGAATATTTGTTTGAACTTTGTTTCTTACTGAACTAATTGTGTTAATTTACTGCATATGTATAAACACTTTTGCTTATGACTACTTAATCGCGGTTATTCTTAAAGCGCAATTTAAAAAAAATTGGTAAAAAAAATGTACTAATTGTGCAAAGAAACAACTGGATAGAGTGAGTTATAAAATTCCCCTCCCCGAATACACAGTAGGAGTTAGAGATACCCAATCCAAAGGAGAACTTAACCCACTACAGTTTTCACCGAGCTAGGTGGTACAGTGGCAGCGCTCACAGAGAGGAACTGGGCTCGATTCCCGGCCCGGACATACTGATTTCGATTTTCTGATGGTTTTTCGAAATCATCTCAGGCTCATCGATAAAGACCATGGTCGATTTTTTACACTCTCTTGATTGTAAAAGCAACTTGTTCGCTTCTGTAATGATCCCGCTGTCACTATCTCACTCAATCACAGGACGGAACCTCTAAATTAGGAGCTTCAATAATCACGAAACAATCATTAGTGGCTTAAAACAAGGCTAAGTATTTTTAGGCCACGTAACTTTTGGCAAGCGACTTTAGGCCAAACTATTTTAGATACAGCGATTTCAGGTCAAATAATTTTAGGCCAAGTGACTTTAGTCCAATCACTTTTAAGACCAAGAGACTTCAAGCCAAATTATTTTGGCCAAGTCACTTTAAGTCAAATATTTTTGGAACTGATTTAGGCCAAGTGAGTTTATTCCAAAAATGTTTAAGAACAAGCAACTTCAAGCAAAAGTTTAGGCCAAGACACTTCAAGTCAAATCATTTTAGACGAAATTACGTTAGGCCAAATAGTTCTAAGCCTAGTGACTGTAGGCCAAATCATTTTCGGCCAAGGTGCTTTAAACTGAATTACTTAGGTCAAATTGCTTTTGAAACAGTTTTAGGCTAAAGGAATTTAGGCATATTGACGCTGAACCTAATGGATAAATGGAATCAGTGGTGGTTTATCTAATTAGTTCGCTGTTTAACGAGCACTTTTGTAAGCCCGGTTTAGGTTTAACTGTCTTCCCAGTGTGTAAATTCAATGGTCACATGTAATAAAAACCAGCATTAACACGGACCTACTGGCTAGTATTGATGATTCAGTCAGTTGATATTGTGAGATTGTTAGGAACACACATAGGTTCTGTTACTTCAATTCCTGCTATATAATATACATATTCAAAAAACTGATTTCAACTATCACTAATTTTGAATATTAACATTTCTAATAATACTGTGAGTCACAGAGTTATTTTGCATTGTTTGCTGTCAGTAATATTGTAGATATGCCAGTTGATGTTTAAATGAATTAAACTACATATGAAGACACGTGCAGGTTATTTACTAAATGACTGATTTCCAAAATTGCTTAATAAACCGCGTACTAGTATACTCCTGCATAAATAAGGTTTGCGGAGAATAATTATTATTCATTTCACTCTAAATTGGAATGAGTGGCGTGAGCCAGGGCCTGGGCACAATTAACACAAGCATTTCATAAAAGTAACACAGTGATGTGCACACGAGTTAAACGCCATGCAAATAAATTCTACACGCTACAATCGCGCATAGCGATAACCACTTCTCTAAACACAGTTCTAGTAACGAGAAGAGGCTCAAAATGGTTTAACTTTGCTTGTTACTATTACTGTGGCTCGAGTATTTAACAAGTAAAATATATATATTATAGTATGTTATCAAGTGAGAAACTTGTATATGAAACAACAATGTGTGCGCGTATTAATTTTCATAGCTAAGAAAGATTTTTATTTTTATTTTTTAAACATTGAAACCTTGAAAATTTTTCAAATTTTTTAAAGCGATATTAACTTCGTAAACAGAAATTAATGTAAATCAATATTAAAAATAATATCGCAGCTATACAGGAAAGAATTAGTTTAGACGATTATAAGTTACCAACTGTCCCAACCATAATTTATACCGTACACAATGTAGCAACATAAAAAAAAAAAACGAACATTGCAAGTGTTATGGAGAGTGTAGTAGGGCCGTTGTGTTTGTTATGTGTAGTGCATGTATTTATCGTTGAAAATGTAGCTGTATAATATTAATCTCAATGGGGCCCATACCTAAGAGACATTCGTCGTCCTAAATTCCATGTATTTTGCATTTCCTGAATAGCGTATCACTAAAAATGTGTTCAAGTTATTTGCTTGAGGAGCTGGATTAAGTTGATTTAAACCAACAGTCGACTTCAACAAAACATTTTACTCCACCAAGGTATTTGATAAATTTACATATTATCAATGGAAACCAGTTTTTGTCTCCGCCGTGTTATCAGTTATTATCAGTCAGTAGCGAATTAATCGAAAATGGTTGAGTAAATATCAATTTATTTGAAAAGGTTCTGCTTAACTAATTTATATTTTGTCTGTTATAAAATTTTTTTCAATTTTTGTAAAGGAAATGTAATTCAAGGTGAAATTTTCCACATTCCTTCGACCATGAATTATGTTACTCGCACTACTACGTAAAACATTTACTACATAAAAAATATTTACTACAAACAAGTGCAAACGTATTAACATCGTAATATTGTTCTGAGATGAATCACCGAATACTTTACGTGCCCGCCAACCCACGGTTCGTCCGTCCGGATCCATGAATGACCCAGTAAGGCAAGCCGTACATCCGCAACGTGTAGGCTGATAACGACCCGTGTTGACATCTAGGCTCGTTGTCGTGCCAACTCTTCTGTCAAGCGGAAACAACAGCTAAGAACTTAATTCCACTAGGCTTCCCGCTCGTGGTACGCTCCCACTCCTTGAAAACAACAGAACGAGTAAACTGTGGGAAAAACCGAACAACTAATGGGCAAGGCTAGTTCCAATGCACATGCAAAAAAAAAAAAACGTAACAACCAAAAATTAATTTTTACAGACCTCCCATTGATTTGCCGGTAGAAAACCGCTTCATCAGAGTTACGTCGCGGTTGTTTACAGGTAGTTTCTCTGGGATTACAGCCTTCAGAGATAAGGTTCAGTTCAAGGACATCTTGGGGGCAGGCACGCCGTTCGTGACGTCAGAGTGATGACGTTGCACGACCCGCCGAGACTTTCTCTTCCACTAAGTCGGTCTTGATGTTTGTAGACACTTAACAACTACAGCTGAGCGCACTGTTTTTGGTTCTTTTTAAATTTTTCTAATTCTTGGAAGCCTGTAAGCACAGGAAGAGTGCGATTTGACGCTCCTCGTTCAATGCCCTGAACATCAGTCAAGGACATGGCAGCACGCGAAGTTGACAGCTTTCACTCGTCGTTTGTATTATATCTAAGAGAGTAAAATATTTCCTATATATTTCGAACGTTATACGAATACATTTCTAAGTGTTTCTGATTTCAGAATACAATAAGTCAATTTCATTGACAGTTAATTAAAAATTATTATTCCAGTCACTTTTATATAGCACGGAGACTCCGTGTATTTCGGTATCAAAAGCAGGTAAAGAGATGGTGTTATTATTAGTTTGGAGAAATGCGCTTTACGCAACTTTTCTTTTTCGCGAGGACTCCACATACCTCCTACACTTCGGCAAGGACAGCTTTGGTTTACACAAAATCATAATGTAATATTGTCTTTGGAAACACGAGAGAACTCAGCCTTCCCGATATTTGCTCTTCAGTATTGTGCTTCGCCTGGTACAGTCAGAACACATTCTCATGTTTTACTCAACCAAAGTTAAATATTTACTTGAGAGTCTGGTAAATCGTGTTGGGGAGCAGAGGTCAACTGACACAAGTGGAACAAACATACAATTATATTATGTCTGACCGGATACCGAATAAGGTTATAAAGTGTAATGATACGGCCTATACTTCATGGTCGTTAAAACACGATTTACTGGAATACAATGATGTTGATGTCACTGTAGAAATTCATACATGGTTAGCAATGCTGGCCAGTGAGGGGCGAGACGGTGTAATATTTTGTTGTCTTCTTAGTCAGACAATGTCCATTGTTTGTTGAGCAGTTTTGTCTTCTCTCAAGTACGGAGGATTCGGATTCATTTACCGGCTCCAGTACTTGAATTATTCAACTGATTGACAAAGCCCTGGTTCATATTCAAACTACGAAAGGCAACGGGTAACCACCGCAGTTTCCTGGGTTTCCAGCCAAACTACGGGTTGCCAACTTTATGAACTAGTCAATTTACAAAAGCCTCACGGTTAATTGAGCTCTTCCGACACCCGGGCTTTGGATCTAATTTCCTACCCAATTTACACCTTCACCTTATGTAAAATTAACAATGCACCGAACCTGGTCACTTTACTTTTGCGTTGATCACATGAAACTGAGAAATTAGTTTAGGTTGGCAGCGAATTAAATTTATGGTCATTGAAGTTGAGTATTTCTTGTGTTATACACATTTGAATATGATTTTGCATTTCAGAAATACATTTACATTTCTAACAACATTGCGATTTGACTTGAATGATGCAAGAATAGAGTTACCAGGTCCATGCCAATGTTAATATCGCGCATGGCGGAAGAACACAAGATGAGGATAAAAGTAGATCCTAAGCAGGTCTTTCGGAAGTACTCAACTGTAAACAGCCTATACCTAGAGAATTGCAAAATTCCCGTTATTATATAGTTACGTGCCTAGACTTCACTGCCATACACCGTGTTGAGTGCAATTTGTGATTTCACTGG
This sequence comes from Clitarchus hookeri, assembly GCA_002778355.1. Taxonomy (NCBI): domain Eukaryota; kingdom Metazoa; phylum Arthropoda; class Insecta; order Phasmatodea; family Phasmatidae; genus Clitarchus; species Clitarchus hookeri. The sequence goes on from NQII01001345.1 coordinate 132,314, forward strand.
CTACTGGCAACCATTTGAAGTCGTTTACTTGCGTGTCCACTTTACTGGAGGTTGGTTGCTCAACCGTTGAGCCGTAAAATTATAAAAGCGACCTTGGTACGTGCCACACAAGTCACCTACCAATTGCAGAAGTCAAACGGAGATACTGTACCTTGAAGTTCAATCTGCAGAAAACAACATTTCACGAATTTTGCAGGTCTCTACCTATACCTAGGGACTGGAATATTACATGAATTCATTCTAGGACAAGCTAGAATTTAAACATATATACATTTGTGTTATGTTTGCAATTGGATCACAGTTTATAAGAGACACCCAGGTGAACTCCGAGCTAATAACATATCTGTAAGGAAACAATCACCAAAGTCCGTGTTACCTGGTCTTAGGTAAAACTGGCTACACACTGGGAAAACAGCCACTGAAGAGAAAACTGAGACTCTAAAATACACAGGATCTTGGAGTCTAGCCTACAGGTTGTCTAAAACGCGAAATTTTCCTGTCCCTACGCAATACCTAGAGATAATCGAAAATCGCGAACATTTTTTTAGCCAACGTATTTTCTATAACACTCTAACTAGTTTATTCTTTCATGATTCGATGAACAAGGTTTTGACTCGGCTAAGTTGTTTGCAGAGCAATCACTAACGTTCTACCTTATAGTATCAGAATCCTCATTGGCCCAGTGAAATGGGGATAGTAGCTTCACACATGCATGCCAGCCAATAAGGAAAAAAACCTGTTCGACTTGTGGACAGTACGATAAACCATCATATCTACCTATACCTAGGACCACCTGTTTTTTTCGAAAAGATTTCAGGACTACTTGTACTCCAAAATGCTAGAGCCCAGATCCACTTTCGCGATTGGATGATTTTCACTGTTACGCACTGCATGTCGTTACCCGCGAATCACAGACACTCAGTGTCGGAGTTACCTAATTCTGATTGGACCAGCCAGGTAAGGAACTGTCTTCCGACAAAGACACGTGGCAAACAGCCAAAAGAGAAAGCGCACGTGTGCTATAGGACATTGCAGTCTAGTCTTCGCGTAAATATACCTCATCTTTAGTTGATGAATGCGTGTACATGGGAATGTTACCCGTGCTCGCCAGGTGTAGTGGTAGCACTGCTGGCGACCGATGAATGCGTGTACATGAGAATGTTACCTGTGCTCGCCAGGTGTAGTGGTAGCACTGCTGGTGGCCGATGAATGCGTGTACATGAGAATGTTACCTGTGCTCGCCAGGTGTAGTGGTAGCACTGCTGGCGGCCGATGAATGCGTGTACATGAGAATGTTACCTGTGCTCGTCAGGTGTAGTGGTAGCACTGCTGGCGGCGTGCGCCCTGGCAGGGGCCCAGAGCGGAGATGGCGAGGCGGGCATCGTCCCAGACGACGTGATCCTCGCGTGTCCTCTGGAGGAAGGCCCCGACTCCTTGGTCACCATCCTGAGGAACCCCAACGACTGCTCCAAGTTCTACAAGTGCAACCACGGCCTGCCTGTCGAGAAGAGCTGCCCCGCGGGACTTCTCTTCAACGACGACCTCAAGGTACGTTTGTCACCTCCAAAGCAGGTGCCCGTGCTATCCAAGTCTTAAGAGGACTCGTCACAACTGCCAAAACTGCATAGTTCACTCTAAGCCCGAATCAGTGATATCAATCAGTTAAATAACATTCACTGAAAGTCAGTTGGTATGCTACTGCCGACTGGCAAATCAAGGAAATGAACTGGGAGCAAGTGACTTATGGCAGTAAAATTCTCGACATTCAGTGGCAATCGCAAATAAATCTGTGAAATTTAGCCACCAAATCAATTAGTTATCATGCACTGATTTTCTGTAGCTTAATTTTCACTATTTTCACTGATTTGGCTCAATTCTCACTGTTCCATATTTAGTGTGTTCATTCCCGTTTTTTTTTCAACTTTTATATTACTCGCTTCCCACCAAGGCGAACCGGGTTCGATTCCTGTGGGGTCGCTCCAGAATTTTCGCAGGTGGGAATCGTGCTGGACGGTGCCGCTGGTCAGCGGGTTTTCTCGGGGATTTCTCATTTGTCCCGCATTTGCATTCTGGCGCTGCTCCATTCTCGCCTCGCTTCACCCTCATCGGCTCTCAAAACCTCGATGTTAAGAGCCGCCCAAATCTCTCCACCCCACTATCTGCTCCAATTTTCTGACGACCTACTTAAGTTCTACTTTCAAGCTATTCCTCCGTCTCGTGCATACAAAGCTTAACAAACTCTAGAAAATTACACCAAAAGGGACAATTCATCGCATTTGAGTGCACTCAATTTAATAAAATGAGAACCATTTCTCGCATGAGAACAATTTCTTACTAGATACTACAAAAACAGGGTTTTTTCTCTCTGTTATAATTCGTAGTTGTTAACTGAAGATTACAGTGAAAGAAAGTTAAAAGAAAAAGGAGAGGTGAGGTTTTGGATATACATAACATTTTTAGTCTTGGAGTTTTATTGTATTAGAATTATCTTAAAGCGGACACGTTCTGTTAATTTAAGAAATTTTTTTTTTTTTTAATTTTGGTCCCAGATATGTGAGGCATCAAATAAGGGAATAAGTATTTGGTAATGATCGCAGCATTTTATTTAATGTTTTGTAATTATGCACGTGCGAACATCTTTCGCGATGTTGCGGAATTGCGCGACACTTACATGATGAGTGCCCAAAATGTTAATAAAATGTGAGGTATTTGTGTGAATTACAGAATATTATAATTGCAAAAAATTATTTTTAATTTTTCTTTCCGATTACACTCTGTGAATCAAAATCTAATGCAAAATACAATATCGGCGGGCCTTAAACTACATGGAAACTATATAGAAAATGTAAGGTGTTCTTACAATATTCAGAGTCATAAATTTAGCGGTCATCGTTACTGCAAACATGATGAACGCATGTTCATGTAGACGACACTGGTGAAAATGACATATCATATTTTTAATAAACCTCAATGTTCAAAGGTTAGCTTTCGTTGTTCGACAGTGCATTATCCAGAAACCGAAGAAATTTATATTTCATTTTGGCCGTCTGTTTCAGCTACACATTCAAGGATGTTTTTTTACGAGGATCTACCTGCTGAAGTCTGTTGGTAGACTTCAGTTCCATCCTGTATATAGACCACGAAGGCAAACAATAATTCAAAACTTACACATAGATAAAGTTTTATAAACCACCGAGCATACTCGTATTCCATCCGTGGCTCACGGCACAAAAAAATGTGCATACCAAGATGATGCGTGAACACAATATTGAAAGTTATTTTGAAATATATACTTATCCACAGAAACTGTAGGCTGTCTTGAACACAGCTTTGAGATTGCAAAACATTTTGAACACGTGTATCGATTTGTAAGCGATAACTCATCCGAAAATTCTTGTGAAGTTTGCTTATTTTTTTTACCAGTTAATCTAAAGATAACCTTGCGCGATATAATTTCAACTTCCTTTGAAATGTCACCGCCTGATAATTAATTACTCTGCCGTTCAAGATCCATCATGTTGACGCATTCCACAAGCTCACGTGTTATCACTTTTAACGTGCGGTAGTCTAGTATTTGGAATGTCACCTCACATTGCCGTGGAAGTACGGCTGAATAAGTATGCCGCTAAGGAAAAAAACACATGACTGGCGAATGTGACACTACTCAGCTTACTGCTTTGAGCTCAGATGAACGCCGGTACTTAGTGACTCACCCTGTACAGCTTGTTTATGCTATAATATCCGGCTCCCTCAAACACAACTATAACTGAACCTCCACTGCGAGCAAAGTAAACGTTGAATGCTTCTCCCCGATTNAGAAAAGGCGGTACTTAGTGACTCACCCTGTACAGCTTGTTTATGCTATAGTATCCGGCTCCCTCAAACACAACTATAACTGAACCTCCACTGCGAGCAAAGTAAACGTTGAATGCTTCTCCCCGATTGCGTAGGGGGTTAGGGAGAGCTAAACTCTATTCTGGCGTTAATCGAATTGCGAGATAAAGATTTTCAATATATAGCATTTTGAAACTTGTTATGATACAGTTTCGTTGAATACCAAACCTATCCGAACTACATGTGAGGGAGATTTACGACAGATGTTAAGAAAACAATTCCCCCGGAGAGCTGATGTAGAAAACATTTTGGCTTAATTTATGTACATGTGTATGAAGTTGGATGATTACTATTAGTAATATCAAGTTTACGTTCGGTGAAATTACGCGACACTCTCAGAATCCATTATGGAAAATATCACAGTTATTTATTTTCTGAAAATTCGTTAAACGTCTCAAACACAGTTCGCACGTTGAATATTAAAGTATAACGTAAAAAATTCATGCCAACATAGAAATATGCATTATTTGTAATTTGCTGCTTTATATTATATTAGAATTTTAATTAACCTCCTTTTGTTTCTTTATTTAATTGATTTTGCTGGAAACATTATACGAAATATCTGTACTGCATTACAGAAACAAATTTGTGCTGAATCACAATCCGGTAAAGGCGTGGAAGTATGCAAAATAAAAGGTTTTCGTTATTCTTCGCGCATTTAATTGGTACTGAGAGCTTTCAATTCTCAAGGGTGAGGACGAACAAGTGGACAAGGACACGACTCGTCACGTGCTCTTCTTCCGCCAAACATTTCGAGAGCTTAAGAAACGTTCTACTTTCAAACTCTGTGGACACAACCAAGTGAGCTGGCCATCTTTGAATCCACAGTACGCCTAGCTTTGCTTGTTAGGAATTGTGCAATAGGAGCCCAAGGTAGGATAACAAACAATTTCCGGGTAGTTAACGCGCTACAAAATGTCACGAGCATATACACACACACACACACTCGCGGTCGTGTTACAGTTACATGACACCTGCATTCCAGTCAACAGGAACAACTGTATCCTTTAGCTACTATGCTTGAATCATACCCAAAACAGGCAAACTTACGAAACCCAATGTTTCCGCAAAACCTAACACATGAATACCCGAACATCAAACTGGGATGCAAATGACTAAATTTGAACTCATACTTTTTTAAAAGAGCGTTTTTCTTGTTTCATTGGTGCAAATACTAAAAGTTACATCTTTTTGTACACATTAAAATAATAAATGAGCGGAGACACTCCATACGTGCATCTAGTGAAACGGAAATAATTTGAAATCATTTTTTAGCGTTAGCGAGTATGGAGAAAAACTAAGATGCTAGATGCTTGGCACGTTTTACTTGTTTGGGAATTAGAGACCTTGAAAGTCGTGAACTTACTTGAGGACAAGCTGAATTTCAACCTTACTTCTGCTGGAGCACAGTTTGTTAGATATGCTTCAGACGACTATAGACCAACATCTAGTCTGCATGTAAATGAAGCTACTGAAACCCATGCTGCTTGGCCTGGGGCTAAATTGGAGCAAAAACCAATCAACATTTAACAAGGATCTAGCACACAAATGTCTGTGGGCTTGTTGCCAAATGAATCCGCGAAATTTCCCGGGTTTCTGTCAAAGTAATTGCTTAGTGTTGCACATTTAGTTTGTTATCAGTTTTAAAACATCCTTACAACAATGCATTACAAATCTTAAGGCTGCCGTCCAGTGATGGGTGTGTTCGTGTGTGCGAAGCAAAAATCGACGAAGCGCTACGGCGACGCTGACCGGAGCATGTAAGGCGACATCGCCTCTACGCGCAAAGTTGTGAACTTGCGTGCAGTGTTCCAATCGTACCGCTGGAACTATGAGACTTTAAGCGGTGGTCCATCATTTTATTGGACTTGACACTGTAGCAAAGTCCAAAGCACTCTTCTAACGTAGTTTCACAATAGTCCGGTTCGTCTAGTTTCAGAAACAGCAGCCTGAGAAAGCTGTTTTCAGCCATGTTAAAGGTCATTGAAATATATAATGTTCCGAATGTACGTGATGTCTTGAAATTACCATACACGACTAGTCTAAAGTGTATTTTCTTTTCGTAGATAAATATTTTGGACGCAGGTTCGCTAGTTAAAAAAACACTAATTTAAACTTTTTTACTGCAACACAGTTCAAGCGCCAGCAATGTAGCCACCTTAAGACAACTTTCTTACAAGAATCATATGTGTCAAGACTATCCCATGACGAGAAAGTGAACAGACACTCTCAAACCATTTTCATATTTTACACCTGACATAGGTGTAAATACGAATCTCAGTACTTTGCTGCTGCATTATCAGGCAGACCGTTTATTAAAAAAAATGTTTGAACTCATTACCAACATTGGTTCTGAACATGTTCTTTGTATGTAGAAGATAAGACATTTACTTCAAGCCTTGTGTACACTTCATCTAGGGAACTTCTCTTTTTATTGAAGACAGTGTGTAGTTTGTAAAGAAGTGTGATACAATGTATGAAACACCCTTGTGTATTATACATTTATTGTTATAGGTGTGCGACTGGCCGTGGAATGTGGACTGCGGTGATTCGAAACCTACCGAAGAACCAGCAACGATTCCCCCAGCATCTACAAAGCCTCCAACACCAGAACCTACCGAGACTCCTAAGCCAGAACCTACAAAGCCTCCAACACCAGAACCTACTGAGGCTTCTAAGCCAGAACCTACAGAGCCTCCTAAGCCAGCACCTACAAAGCCTCCAACACCAGAACCTACTGAGGCTTCTAAGCCAGAACCTACCGAGACTCCTAAGCCAGAACCTACAAAGCCTCCAACACCAGAACCTACTGAGGCTTCTAAGCCAGAACCTACAGAGCCTCCTAAGCCAGCACCTACAAAGCCTCCAACACCAGAACCTACTGAGGCTTCTAAGCCAGAACCTACCGAGACTCCTAAGCCAGAACCTACAAAGCCTCCAACACCAGAACCTACTGAGGCTTCTAAGCCAGAACCTACAGAGCCTCCTAAGCCAGAACCTACAAAGCCTCCAACACCAGAACCTACTGAGGCTTCTAAGCCAGAAACTACCGAGACTCCTAAGCCAGCACCTACAGAGCCTCCTAAGCCAGTACCTACTGAGGCTTCTAAGCCAGAACCTACCGAGACTCCTAAGCCAGAACCTACAAAGCCTCCAACACCAGAACCTACTGAGGCTTCTAAGCCAGAACCTACAGAGCCTCCTAAGCCAGAACCTACAAAGCCTCCAACACCAGAACCTACTGAGGCTTCTAAGCCAGAAACTACCGAGACTCCTAAGCCAGAACCTACAAAGCCTCCAACACCAGAACCTACAGAGCCTTCTAAGCCACCACCTACAAAGCCTCCAACACCAGAACCTACTGAGGCTTCTAAGCCAGAAACTACCGAGACTCCTAAGCCAGCACCTACTGAGCCTCCTAAGCCAGTACCTACTGAGCCACCCACTCCAGAGACCACGGAGGAACCTGCTGTCCCAGCAGTTTCCTGTCCCGCCGAGGACCCGCAGGATGGGGAAACTGTGATCCTGGCTAACCCTGAAGACCCTTCATCTTTCTACATTTGCAGCTGGGGAGTGCCATACCTGCAGAGGTGCCCAGGTGGTCTTGTGTTCAACGCTGAGCTCAAAGTTTGTGACTGGCCATAGAATGTGAACGGTGACACACCAAAACATACCTACTAACACGCGACGCTCCCTCCAGAACCTACAAAGCCTCCTACTCCTGGACCAGCGACGAATCCTGCTGCATCGGCTGTCTTCTGTCCCAACGAGGATCCACAGGACGGATAAGCTGTGATCCTGCCCAACTCTGAAGATCCCAAGTCATTTGTCATCTGCAGTTGGGAAGTGCCGTACTTGAAGAAGTGCCTCAATTTCAATCGCCAGCTCAGAGTGTGTGGCCAACCTTCATGGACAAGGGTTTGCTTTGTAGAAATATTGTACTTGTATAACTAATGGAAGACAACAACATTTTGAAATATATATTCTATGGATATAGTTTTGTAACAAGCTCTAGATTAAAATAATTATATCAAACTGATACGCTGTGTGTGTTTCAAGTAAACAAACAATGCAACCATTTCGTTTTGAAAATTAAAATACTAGTTGCATGTTAGAAAAGCAGCACCTAGAATATGAGGTTATCATATTCCAGTACCAGACATTGGCCAGGCATTTTTGGATAGTGAAGAATCCATACTTTGAAGAGACTTAATTGGTAACTTATAACCACTTCTCTGATTCCCCTGGTGTCTGATGACACTCAATTTACTAAAAGCTCGCTTATAAAGGGTCCCGAAGCACTATTAAATGTACAGTATTAAAAGCTTTATTCAGTCACCTGCAGTACACAAGATGTTCGTTTCAAACAACAACAGAATGCATTTTCCATACTCCAATTACTTTGCAATGGATTGCAATTACTTGGTCAGCGATGAATGTTTCACGAGAACCAGTAATTAATTAATTTGTTCACATAACGCAGACTTTTAAATACAGAACGGAATGGTATTCTACGACTGCTTGAAACAAGACTAATTCTGAAACCAGTTAAAATATTGGAAAAAAAATTTCATCTATGAATTCAGTAACAGCCATACTCACATTAAAAAAAAAAAAAGATTTCTTAGTGACGACAAAAATGGTTTGGTTGATGCTTTCCAAGGAGAAATTTCTTTGTTGGTAAAAACATATTGTGGTACCCAATAACACGTATATTGACTAGTGCTAAAGCTATTTAGTGTTCACTAACACATTTTTTACTGCAAAAACGTTTATTAGGCTGACACGGAATATTTAGTTGACAGCAACAGCATTCGTGTTATTCACAATACAACATTTCGTTGAGACTTCAAAACTACATCCGTTATATTCTGCGCATGCTCTCTGGCATATTCGAAGTTGCCACCTTCTGTCTTGACACGACGCCATATCTGCCTGTGTTAGGTTCTTTGCACCAGGTTACGAACTAATTCATGATGGATATTCTTAAGTACTTATGAACTGATTATATCATTCCTTGATTCCAAGTAAGTAGATGTTACACGTAAATTATCCCAGATAATTAACTTTCCATCAGGTGAAGTGTGCAAACTTTGTCGCGTGTGCCACTTATTAAATACATGCTGAAGACCGCGCTTTAACGTCGAGCAAGGTACCATAATGGGGCTCTGCCCTCATAGCTCAGGGGCAGAGTGGCCATGGCCCACTTGTAGTCGGAGGGTCGGGAGGATGCGCCCCGGCTCCTCCGCGGCAGATATTCAGCTCGCATGTCGCGCTCTCGTGTACTGATTCTCACTGACGCTGGTCCGGCGGCTGGGATTCAACTCCACCTGGTCCAGCGCCTCCCGACGGCGCGAATTCAACTGACTCTGAACAACTGCCCTCCACCTTGGCTGCCTCGTGAATTTAACTCGTGTCCTGCTATATTCAAGTTAACTGTCAGCAGATTCTAGAGAGAGATTCAGGAAATCCCTCGTGTACCTCGCGCGTTTTTGTGGATGATTTTGTGTCTCGTCAGCAGCTTGTATTCTCCGACTAGGGTGGAGGGAGGTTGCAGTTACTGTGGCGGGGATTCCTACGGAGCTGGGTCTGCACTAATACTCGTCGGGGGCACCCCCGGTGTCCTTCGTCGAGGGCTTATCTATAAGCTATTTCTCGCGACTTACCCTCTTTCATTCGGCTTCGGTTCTTCCCCGAGTGTTGTCAGCTGCCTGCCCTGGATAACTATAGCAGGGTGTGGAAACAGCGCAATGCATATCCTAGTACAAGCCACGCGTCAAAGCCTACTTTAAAAAAAATCATGGTAACACGCTGAGCTCGCAATAGAAAGGTCCAAGGTTCGAATCCCACACCTGTTGACTTTGAATTTAGTTTTTAATTACCTACCGAAAAATACCCACAACTCACAAAACACCATTGTGAACCGCACTTTATAGTATTGCTGCTATCACAGTAACATTTTCGGTGCGACTAACGAACATATATTGCCTACTCACACACTCAATGTATTGGTGACGACATACGTAATTTTGTAGTTACCACTAATTACCGGAATGACAAAACCTTTGTTAGCACCACAAAATTCTTTTGTCAATATAGACAAATCTTTTGTCATGTCTATATTGACAAAATAATTTTGTTGTCGCCAACAAAATGTTTTAATCACCACACTGTTTTTCAGTGCATGTGAGTACATGCGTGAGATTAATTGAATTCGGCGTGCAAAACGAGGGACATTAAACTTTTTAACTGGAAGAATCGGGAAGGTATTCATAATGACGTTATTCTCGCACAAACTTATACACAAGTAATATATTTTCCAACTTAATGACCGGTTTTATCCTTCCATAAAAGGTTCACGACAGAAAAAAAATACTGGTTAAAATCTGTTTTGTGTATAGAAACTTTCATGTTGATTAAAATGTAGGTTTGCATTAATATTAACAGTAGTAAACATGACTCGACTAGGAAAATAGCAAGTATAATTAGAAACATGATATTAAAGGTACTTAATAAGTGCATTAAATACACATACAATTGCATTAAGATATGAACAGTTGATTCAACATGAGTCCAATATCTGACAAAGACACTAGGTGTGAACCAAATGCTACAGTCACATCCTTTCAAGCATAGCTATAAGGCGCCTCATAAGATTTTGGGGAAAAAAAAATCTAACTTTGTTAATTGCTGCATTGCAAACACATATAGACAGGAAAGAAGGTCAACAGGAAATAAGAGCACGGATTTACATAAAAATAAACCATAGTTTCCCCGTGATAACATTCAATCAACTCGTACCGTCACAGATAAATGTATTAATTTAGACGTTGCAATTAACAACAATTTCGTTTGTAACTGTGTACAAATATCAGTACAATTCTCTATCATGTGTCAGAACAAACAAAATTATGTCTGTGTTTTACGTTATTGGTAGCAGTTGTTTATGAGACTTGAGGAATATAGTCTTAACAACGAATTATGTTTACCGCACGCGAAAACCTTTCTTTACTGGACGTTCTTTTGTCTGCGTACAGTGTATCCATTTCCTGCAAAACATGTAATATATAGACCATCCGGACTGACAGAAGAATGAAATTAGTATTGTTTCAGATTAATTGAAGTCTTCAGTACAATTAGAGAAGGATTGAGCCTCATAGTCTAATAACAAACGAAACTAATAATATATCAAATGTATTTAATTTCCACTCAAGGTGAAGAAATAGAACGCTAGCGAATCGCATTAAGAATGAGTCACACCATCATTTAAATTTTAATATTTTTATCTAAAGCTCGGCGTATAATGGATTTGTTGTAATTTAACAGCAACATAACTCTTTCAATGCCTGGCTTTGTGTTGGGACAGATAATTTTTATTTCGAATCAACAAAATTTGATTTTTGTGATTAACGGTAATTTGAATATGCCCACGAGAACATGTCAGATTCTTCTAGATGTTTGACGGGGCCGCGGTGGTGTAGTGGTTTAGACTACTCGCTTCCCACGAAGGTAAACCGGGTTCGATTCCCGGCGAGGTCTACCCTGGAATTTTCGCATATGGGAATCGTGCCTGACGATGCCGCTGGTCGGCGCGTTTCCTCGGGGATCTCCCGTTTCCCTCCGCCCCTTCATTCGTGCGCTGCTCCATACTCACCTCGCTTCACCCTCATCGGCTCTCAAGACCTCGATTTTAAAAGCCGCCCAAATTCCTTCACTCACACACTCAGTCATTCTAGATGCTTGGCGGAGGTAGATCGAAAGATGTTGGCCCACCTGGCCCTGGTAAATTCCTGCCTCTTTATACAATTCCTTTGTAAGGTGGAATATAAGACGCCATATTTGCGTGCAGCCCTACCTGTGCTGAAACCCACGAGCTAAGGCTGAGTAGAAACATCATTTGTGCAAACTCTGCCAGAACGTTGTCACTTCAGTCAACTTTAGAAAAGTCAATTTACTCTTTCAAAAGACCGCGAATAATATTGCTTCACAATACAAGCATCACGATGTTTCTGAGTTGACAGCATTTGTAGTTTCTTTTCATAACGGAGAATTTCAATACTAAGTAGCAAATAAAAAAAAATATTCGCTACACATATCTCTGCTTCTGCTGTACGTTCTTGCCAAAACCCAATCATTTTCTTTCGTAAATACATTAAAGGAACTGTATATGTATACTGCTAACACCAGCCACCTATCGCCCGAGGCCGGTGGCAGTGGACGCACGAAAGCGAGCTGGCAACGCTGTGTCTGCTGACTCTATTTACCCTTACAACTATCAGCGGGTGTGATGAAGAGAAGGGGGTGAGGCGCGGTGTATTCTACTAGTATTTTATTTACTCTATGGTTTCGATGACATCTCGGGCACAACACTTCTATTTCTGGTGTGTCGTGCAGATCACTACAGTGAACAGAGCTAAAGGCAAGAAATATGAATGCCGCAGCTGTATCGTCTTTGAGCGTAGTGTTTAATTGCACGGCTAAATGTTCGTTACCGGTCACACAGATAAATAATTTGTTTTGTTTTCTAGAAACATGGCAGAATGCCACGAGGTAAATTTTTTACAACTATACGAAAATTAACACAAGAAAAAATCATTTTAATAATGTAGTCTTTAGCAAATTAAAAGCTGCCACATACAGTGACTGTTAAAATTGTGTATGTAACTGTTACAACTTCCTAAGACGTAAAATGTTTGTTTCTTGGCAGAGCTTATATCTCATCTGAACCGATGACATTTTTTTTCGTTCATGAATAAGCAGCAATGTTGTTTATAAAGCTTCTTATAAAAACATAAAAAAACCATATCATTTTCTTTAATATTAAAAGATGTTATGGAATCAAATTTTTTAAACTATGTTTTACATGATATAATTTGACCATACCTCTAATATTATCAACATAAATTCGCGGAAATAGAACTCGGCACCTATCTAACACTTCCCTTTAAGACCTAATGTTTCACAGTATATTTTGAGAAAATTAAACACACCCGGATGGAATAAGTGAGGTAAATAAAATATTAGAATTTAGGGAATCGCACTCCTCAAGGCCATCTGGAAAATCCCGCCAGAAGTCTACTCGCATTCATCTCTTTTAATATAAGACAGCCATCGATGTGTGTACACTAACACATTTTAACGGATTGTTATCGAAAGGGTAATAATATAAGCACAACATAATAATAATATAACCACAATGAAGAGACACATTTTTCCTGCAAAAAACTCCTCTCTACGTCTGTGAATATTTTAATGGCTCAGAAGATGTTCACAATTGAGTTCGAACAAATTATTCTTGTATACATGTTGGCTCATTGATAAAAGATGGCAAAATATATAGAATTACTTTAATGAAAAGTGTTTTACTCTTTTTAACCTACTTTCTTATATATGATATGTTTACACGATAGGTTGAATATTTGTCTGTACGTATGCTTGTATGTCTCTCTTTAAAACTTTCTAACTACATAACTGATTGAAATACATTTTAAATGTCTGACGGCATATGGCGCAACCTTTCATAAAAGCACATAACCTGTATTTGTAAAACTCTGAAACGTCTAACTTCTCAGAGTGTCAACGTAGTGTCAATACAACAGCAGTGTATTTATCTGCATGCTCGGTGTGTATGGCAGCGTGACGTGTAGTAATTATCTCCACATGATTATAATTTCTAATACAAATTCTCACTATGTGGCGGCAAGTTCTGTTATTCATGTTAATCAACATTTTGGGTTCACTTTCTCGAAGGCTGTTCGCACTGCATTTCCCTTGATGAAACCCAAGAGTGCGTTATACGGTGTTGTCAGATCTACGCTTCTTAAAGGCCACGACAGAGGAGCTGGATCCAACGATTCCTAAAGACAGCGTTCAGACGTTGTCGAACAGCCAATGCGAAGTTTGCCAGCTCCCCATATTGCTGAAACAAAACCCTGTCCAGTATTCCCACGTCCCGCAATTGTGGAATGAACTAGTCGTCGACCATTTAGGGATAACTGAATTGATTCTTTACCAACACACTCAAGAGTACGTTCCCAACGCTCAAAATGGGCAATCATTCAATAAAATACGATTTTCATCTGACCAGTGGTGATCACTCGATTCCTTGCGTAATTTTTCATGGCCAGTAATGTTGGCAACCTTCCAAGCCAAAAAGACAATGCCTCAGTCTTGTCATCGTCAACTATGTTACAGACGAAGCTGGCAGTGGTCGCGTGTGGACCAATCACGCCAATCATATCATAGACATAAGCAATACATCGCTCAAAGAGAAACGACAGAACAAATCCGAAGATATCACTCACAACCATTATGCAGATACAGACGACACTGTCGACAGTATTTCCCCCCCCCCCATTTTTTTTGTCATTGCCTTCCACAACATTTTGTCACGCATTTTCCAACATAACTTCTGCGACCTCCACCACAACCGTGATCACAACATGCTCTCAACTATTACCTGCAACGACGTTCATGTCATTACTACCTTACCAACCCAGCTAGACCAACGAGCAATCATCCCCATAATTCTGCATAAATATTGACCGAACACTTTAAAAGAAAGAGGATACGCTTCTATCGGAACACGAGTTGGCACTACTCAACATTTCGCCCATCCAACCTCTCAGTTCACGTCATCATCACAATTCGGCACCGAGCGTGTGACTCCCCTTACATCCACCATTTTACGAACACCAACGTATTAACCTGCACACCAGAAAACCTCGCCAACTACATGACACCTGTCACTACTACTTCTGTAGAAACTCTGACGAACAGCAGGAACCATCCTGCAAACCACGAGATACCTAAATATATAGCAAATGTTACCCGAAAGAAAAATATTTTTATGAATAACTTTGGGCTGCAAATCGATATATGGTGTAATAAAAAAATACAGAAGCTAAAAAAAAAAGTATTTATGCGCAGTAGGTAGCAATATACAGCTAAAACATTAGTGGTGTGTTGTAAGTTATATGTTGGTTTCAAAATCGCAGAGTTACAGTTTCGTGTCCACGTGGAATCTGTTTGTATTTTCCTTATTCCTTGAAAGCGTTTCAAAGAAACAAATTTTTTAAAAATAAAACATAAGCATGTATAATGGAAATAGTTATTTACACCATAAGCTGCTAAAATTTAGGCAAGGAAATGAATGCATTAATGATTAAAAATTCAAACATTCCAGCACGAATCAGTCATGCACGAGTTTTCATAATACATATTTGTGTAGGCCTACTTATAAATGTTCAAGTTGGCTGCTAATGCATCTCATTCATGTTGATATGGCGAATCTTAAATATTTTGCTGACTTTATAATAGTAACTCCTTACGCTTTCATACATTTTAAATGTTATGTGTAATATAACTGTTAAGACTTTCCACGTGCCTGTAAGCAAAGCATGTTTTAAACTGAAGAGAGTTCAGCTGATTGCTGAGCTAGTAAATATATCGCAACCATTCGTATACAACTTTTGCATCAAACCTCTCACGAAGAGGATAACAGCCGTTGAACATGAAATAAATAAGGGATGGCTGCCATTGAAAATAAGCAATACAATAATGTTACAAGAAGCTTGAGGGGCGTACCTGAGTTCGTGAAGGACGGACGTCTTAATAAAAATAAAGTAACTAAATTTGATTTTAATTTATTCACACAGCTATTATTTACAGCATTAATCTATCTCCAATATTACTCTTTTTATTTCGCAAATGAGAGCAATATTAAATGTATATTTTTACTCTAAGTAACACGCTTATTAATGTCTGTGTTTGGTAATGGTCAATTAACTCATTTTCATCATTATCACACTTTCACTCTGTCTGCTGCCATCATCTGTAATGTCTTTCACTAACGCACCCAGTTTAATAGTCTAGCCCTTCACTGCGCCGATGCTCAGAGTCGCAGATTTTCCTCCCGCTGGTCACTTCTCTCGCCGCTCGTTTCGCTCGTCGTCTATTGCTAAAACTCCAGCCATTCGGTCACTCATCAACTCCGGCTCGGAGGCCCGACGCGCTTTGTATAGCCGCTGGCCTTGACCTGGAAGGTTCGCCACACCCCGAGTCTAGCTAGGAGAAACGAGGTCAGTAATCCAGATCATTCTTCATATGTCTCAAAGACACCCGATAACCGAGGCCGGTAGCAGCACGCACCCTGATAGGCATAACAGGCACGCTTTGCAAACATTCCTTTGTGAAAAACCGCTGCGTCTCCTGTTGCAACTGATAGCGCGTGCGCGTCAATAAATCATCCGTGCCACGCACGCTCACAGAGCGGCCGCCTGTAACAATATTTAATACTGCCAACTTGTCTCAAGTTTGCACTGGGCGTCTCCCTTTAGCACCTAACGAGCCACGACCGAATTTTTTTGGAAATAATTACGTGCAGTCTGAAAAGAGGACATTATTGTGTTCATTTCTCTTTAAATGAAGTTGAAGGTTTCGTCTACTGGCTTGTGAACCTCGCCATCCTTGCCAAAAAAAAAACCGACCACCAAACGCCTACAAATGAGCCTGGCAGCCGGCTGTCTTCGTGCACGTCAAGATTCACACTGCCGGGCGCGACGAGTGTCGCCCTTAGCGCTGCCGGCAGGGTGATCACGTGATTCATGACGTCGCTGCTCCTTGATTCGTCCCCTGCCCCAAGCGTCGGCGGAGTTGCAAGACGTACAATAACGAAGACCAGACAAAAATAAAATACTTTTTTGGTTCCATGCGCAAGCGTCAATTTAAATAAAGAATTTAGATTGGCAACTATGACATAAGCCAACTGATTATGACAATTGCAATGTTGGGATATTTCTTCCCCGACACAGAGGAGGTGTAAAATTCTGATGTATTAAACATGGCCAGGCTGGGGCCGTCTCGAGGTATTCGGCTCCCGTCTGCGTTTTTTATTAGGGGAACCTTCTAGTCAAAGCTAATATGGTCATTTGGCGCTCCATATTTTATGTTAGGTTTTCATTATGAAAAATTTTATAGGCATGATTCCTTTTGTTTGGTGCATTTTTTTGTAAAGTATAAAGTATTCAATGTGCCATAAATATATTTGGAATAAGCCATGTGGATAGTAAATAATGTAATCATCCTAAGGTTTGATTATGCTCGTGTGAGCAACTTTTATGAATTCTTTTGCAATTCATACGTTGGGGTACCATTTTTATATAACTTTTTATACAGGTATTTTTGGTATAAATTAAGGTCCTAAATTGTATTAAGGATAAAAAACGGGATTTAAAAATAAATTGTACCTGCAATATATTTTTAAGTTGTACATAAGAAATTTTATACTATATAAAATGAAATTAAGAAACTTTTCTTGTTTCACTGGTTGTGTAAAAGGGTTCCTGTGGCAAAGTATCCCATATTTTCTCCTATGCATTTAATTTATTCTGGTTTATGATGGACGAGGAGTTTTGACCTATGTAAGTGAAAGATTTTGAATTAACATTGTTCTTGCCATTTGCCAACTGCTGAGTTGTTGGTGGTTATTGTACTTGGGACAGCCAGGGTGTTGGCACTTGCACACACGAGGCGCTGGTGACGATACCCTGGGCTCACATACTTAACAAGGATTTAGCATGCAAGCTGGCAAACGACATAAAAATATCTTATGAGTAAGCATTGTTACAGCTTCTAATCGATCGTCGACATGAAAAATCTCCCATATGGTCACAGCTGAGTAAATTTGGAGCCGTTGAACTTATCTGTTTAGGTAGAGTTTGCTGGGTATGTCAGTGAGAAACGGTGGTAATTAGCGCAGGTAAAACAATATTAGTGCAAAAAATAGTGAAACAAATTTAATTACGAATATAATTGCGTTTTTTTTTTTACAATTTTTTTAGTAAAAGTGAAACCCCTACACATGTAATGAAGGATAGCAGCCTGCAAATTATTTTGGAACACCTGCTACTGTATTTTTACCTTCTACACAGGGAATCTGTGACTGATTCCCGGCATAGAAATTTTGAAATTCAAGTGGTTGGTAGGTCTGAACCATGTCAATAATACTACAGAATCAAACTGCTTGATCTCCTGATTACAGCACCGTCTTCGCCGCGCCAATGTCTTGGATTTCTACGGGTCTCCGGACTGTTAGGGTAGTATTACCCTTATCAGGTCTTTATGTTAAGGCCATAATATTACAATTTCTACCATTTTATTACATACAAACATACTTTACAAAACTCCTTAATGATTTCAGTCTGCATTTTCTCAGACGAGGCTGAAAAAGAATAAACAATGAGTTAATATGCGTTACGGATACAGGTGTAATAAAACAACGTGGGCAGAATATTGTAGACATAGAAATAAATATATGTTAAGGTATGTCATATCCAATTACAGCCCTCGTTTTCAAATACTTGATCTGAAAAGAAAGCTACGGCGAAAAAAAAAAAATTCAAGATGGAAATTACATTTACATTGCATACGATTGTATGCATTTGCCAGGAAAACAATCTTACTGTTGTCACAATCTTCAGTAAAAGCATTGATACTTAAGGCGCGAATTTCTTTATTTTTATTTTACGTAATTTTACTTTTAAATTACTTACTGAATGAGTTTTTTTAAATAAGAGTTTAACGTCCACACTTAGAAGGACATTTTCCAAATACTCCAGATGGCGTACAAAATGGGAAGCTCTACGAATTTGGATATATTCTCCAAAAATATTTACGAGTTCAAGTGCAAAATTTTAAAATATTACAAGTTAGGTTTGCTGTTAATTGAATACATTTGAAAACAAACTTTTGAAAAAAAAATTCCTTGCCCGCAACTACATAAATTATAACGTAAACACTGAAACATTGTTTGGCGTGCTCCCAATGAAGTTGGCAACGTTTGACGTCCTGTTTAAAGTATGATTTTTAAATACGTAAGCAATTTACTTTATTCAGTTTTTGTTTGTTTTACGTACAAATTATTAAGAATAAGTTATAATATTAACATAATTACCTTGTAAAGAATTGCATGGTTACACATGCCCAACGCATGAATAAATTGAAATTGTCTATGGCAATGCTAATTTTTCACACGGCGAAAGAATACAAGATGGGCAGCAAAGTACATCCTAAGCAGGGCTACCAAAAGTGCTCACTTAACCGTGAACAGCATATAAATATATTAACAACAGTTTGGCCGTGATCGCTAAAGCTGGGTTCACAAAAAAAAAAACAAAAAAAAATGATACGTTAAGAATGATGCACACGAAAACACGTTTAAAGTATTTTCATTTTTCGGTACGATGTTTTAATTGTTGATTCCAACCAATGGAAACTGGAAACAAGTCTGTATGTTTACTTTTGTCCTAACCTAACCTCGTATAACACACCCATTTTTAAGCATATCATACTTCAAAGTGGACATTTTCCAACAGAGAAGCGTATTTTTGCGAAAAATTATATTCATAAACGTGTGCATTCAGAAGCCTTTTTTTTTTTTTTATACTTATATTACTGTAAATAACAGTTCCCCGCCATCGTCTTTACCTTTTCGATTTTTTAAGAAACAGTCATGATAATCTGCATTGTAATGTATGCGTGTTAATGCTATTAAGTAATTATAGCTACATTACATGGCACGACCAAAACCAAAAAATACAGCCAACCCAGCTATGAACACAGAATTCAATAAATGCTTTGTTTAAGCAGTGATAATGGCTATAACAATTATTATGTTAGCCAAAGTTTGTTTACAATGAGACACATAACTGGAAAGAGGTTAAGGTTAGGTTTTTAAGAATAAATTCTATCTACCTCTTTCATAATGGCGATCTTTATATTTCACTGTAATTTTGTTTACCTAAATAGCAGCAAAATATGCTCTGGAAATGATAGTCCACCAACGAGAAATGCAGATGGAGGAAATGGTAAACGAGTTCTTTTTAGTAACTGTGTGACATTTATGATCTCTTTTTTTATGTTCAAAACAGTTAATATTCGGCAACGACCTCCTCCTATTCTACATATATGCTTGAATTGGTCAGCCATCGATCCATTTATTCATACACTACTCCACAAAAGTTTTACGCTACCGGAATTCCTGAGTTACTAGGTAGATCATAGACCAAGTGAAAGCACGGGATAAAATTCACACTGTCTGTACAAATGCCACGACAGACTTGACAAATGTCTTTTCGTAATGCATCAACAGTCTCAGCGAAAATCCTTCATGTGCAACCAATAACAGGAGGTGTTAAACATTTTGTGAGTAGTACTATATTATTCCAATGTTATAGGGGCAGCGTTGGCGTAGTAGCCAGGGCGCTCGCCTTCCACACGGCGATCCGGGTTCGATCCCGGATTTTCACATGTGGGAATCGTGCTGGACGATGCCACTTGCCGGCGGGCTTTCTCGGGGCGCTCCTATTTCCACCTCACTTGCATTCCAGCGCCGCTCCATCCTAGGGTCTCATTCCATGTCATGTCCGGGGATGATGGGTACCTCTGGGTTCCAGCTTGCAAGCCCGTCAATAGGAGGTTGTCGACTCGCCCTGGGTGCACTCCCGATACGAAATCTATTTACTTATTCCAGTGTAACTCCATTTTACACTATCATATATCGTAGTCTTATCAAAAAATATTAACAGTGATTTGGGCGGCTCTTAACATCGAGGTCTTGAGAGCCGGTGAGGGGGATTTGCTGCCAACATTGCTTTAGAGATGCCAGTGAGTGTTTTATTTACAATATGTGTAATGGCAAGCAGAGATATAATTTTTCCAAAGGTTGTTTTTAAACGGACCCAGCAAGTATTTGGCAACGGGGCACCGGCACGCGCGAGAAAGGCAACATCCGTGATCGGTCCAGAGAGGAGAATTTGAATATCACGACCTTGCGTTGTGCTGAGATCCTTCACCAAACACCTGTTGATGCGCTTACGGCCAGGAAACACGGCATTACTTTCGCGACAGCATCGCTACGAGAACGTTTCATAAACAAAAAACCTGGGAGATTTTCGTGTCCGGTATGTGCATTGTAGTTTCCTCGGAGTGCCTAAGCCTTGGCTTAACTTCGGTGACGCGAAGATAAGGCACGACGGCGTGCAAGTGTCGACTTCTCTGGCGAACTATATATGCCGCGTCAAGTACAGGACCATTCAGAGTCAAAGCAGAGCAACCCGTGTACGACGAAGCGAACTAATCATGAGAGGTAAGGGCCAAGTTCATTTACATTGCCTGTTTATAAATTTCCTGTGGATTCGCGTCTAGCATACAACTACGTAAAAATAATTTGCTGATTATATTAGCAATTTTTTAGATTAATTATTCATTTAAGCCTAATGCACAGTACGTAGATATGTAGGAACCGAATTCTTATTTAGTTTAATGGAAATGTATTGAGATATCGCCTATGTTGTATATCTGTTAGTCTGTGTGTCCATACTCCTGTCCGGTCGGTTCACAAAACTAGTTCCAGCAGTAGTGTCAATGAATAAGAGTGGAAAAACACAATTATATTCACATACATACGGATATGTTTTCTAAACCACACTATTCCTAAGATTTTAATGTTCCAGGACTTAAAACATTTTTAACAATTACATTCTTTATGTTTGGTAGAACTTAGTAAGAACGATTAACATTCAACCTGTACATCTCTTCCCCCCATACCCGGTTGTATTATAAATTACCTGCCATGGGAATATAGAAGTTCTGTAACTGAAATGAAAGTATCAGATAAACCAATTTTCCCTTAAGTTCTAAATTATGTAATAGAAAATCGGGCAGTTGCACTCGTGTGATCACCACTTTATCTCTGTTTTATGAAATGCACATGTATTACTGAAACTTTTGAATTTGGTGACGTATGAGTAACTGGCAGAATATTTTTGGGTTTACAATACCTCTTCGTATTATTGTTCTGTGCGACACCAAACAGAATTAACTTTAGGCCAAATATTAAACAAAATATGTGTCTATAACTACAGGTTAAAAAGTAAGACCTTCACAAGTACTCTGTATTTCCGTTCCGTTTAATGGGGTTAACATGAACTACAGGTTATTGAACCAAACATGTTAAAAATAATACACTCGCTAAAGCTAGTATAAGATGAATGAAAATTCTGAAAGAGCCCGCTAAAAATTTAATCTGTTTGAAACATAAATATTATACGTTGCGAGACGGTTGTGCACAAATTCAGATGATTAATACAATTTCGGGTCTGTTAAATTATTTTTTGTGATTATTTTTACGCGAGGACACAACATAATCTCAAAAAATGTTCATTTGCATAGGTTTGTTTACACATTATTCGTCGCGTTTCAGTGAATATAAATTACAAAATTCACACACTAAACATTTTATTAATACCTACTCTAATTAAAATCCAAAAACATGGAAAAATGTTGCATTAACTAATAGCAACGTTTTGGATGATTATTTGCAAAAAAATCTGTGTAGGGTCCAAGTTTAATACTTTTAAATACTTTTTTGTTCAACATTATTGTGATGGCGTTACTGCACTGAAAATGCATGCTGCACTATTACCTGTGTATTCACAAAGTAAAAGGATTTTATAAAAAAATTACTTTATTTTAAAGACAGAGCAAAAATTTTTTTTCTCTGAAATCTTTTATTTGTAAATTATGCATCACTAAAGGATTTGAAAATATAACAACCGCGAATGAGCTGTAAATACTTCACATGTAAATATAAAGATTAAAATTTTAGTATGTGCTTGTTTGCAACAAAATTATTTAAATGTGATTCCTCCTTTCAGTACGATAACCTGCTCGTAAGCACTACCTTAGCAGGAGAAAAATTATTTCAATTCTAGATTTTACCACTCAATTAATTAGTTGTTAAAAATATGAGCGTTACTATTTAATAGATAAATACATTAATGATTTCAATAGCCATAATACAATTCTTTAATTCCGTTTTTAAAAAAAAATTATGACTTTTTAAATTTATGTCAGCAATAACTAATAACCATAGCAGTAGTTTTGGCACAACATGTAGTTAGCGTTTCATTTGAACAACTGTTTCTTTCAGATGCTACTACCTGTCTTCTTCTGCTCGTCACTGTGGGCCACGTACTCGGCGCACCCTTTGGAACATGCCCAAATGGAGGATCCATAGCCTCCACGAACGTGCTCCTGGCTGACAACAACAACTGCTCAGTGTACTACAGCTGCCAGTTTGGAGATATCGTGCAGCACTCCTGCCCAACTGAACTTCACTTCAACTCCATCTCGCAAGCCTGTGAGACTCCTGCTTCTGCCGCGTGTCAGCTTCCAAGATTGCAACCAGATTTACCGACGAATCCGAATCCTGAAGCATATACAGAACCAATTCAAGGCTCTACAACTGCAATACCAACAGAACAAACGACTGGGGACTTTACTACAGAATGCACTGTAACAGAAGATGGGGTACAAATTTCAACTGATTACTCTCTGAAGGGCGCCACAGAATCAGTTGATACTGGAGGGACGACAATTTTAACTAACGAAGGAACTGTGTACATATCTACAGACCTTACTATTGAAATTTCCACAACTGATTCGCCAATTGCTGTCGAGACAGATAATATAGTCACAGCAACAGACTCAGATATTGCAACAGATACAGCTACTACAGCTCAGTTACCTACAGAAGGACCCATCCCCGCAAATCAACCAACTGCACCATCAGATTCTGCTGCTCAATCAGCACCACTCGCCACTGGCCAGCCTGGAAGTGAATTATCTGCCGCATTAGTTCCAACAGCCACAGATGCCACTTATCAGCTGGGGACTGGATCTGCTGCGGCATCTGTAAGTGATGCGTCTGCACCTGGCCTCGCAAATCAACCTGCAGCACCATCCGATTCTGCTGCTCAATCAGCAGCATTGCCTTCAGGCCAGCCTGGAAGTGATTTATCTGCCACACCAGTTCCAGCAACCCCAGATGCCACCTCTCAACTGGTGACTGGATCTGCCGCAGCACCTGTAAGTGATGCATCCGCACCTGGCCTCGCAAATCAACCTGCAGTGCCATCCGATTCTGCTGCTCAATCAGCAGCATTGCCTTTAGGCCAGTCTGGAAGTGATTTAACGGCTGCACCAGTTACAGCAGCCACAGATGCCACTTCTCAGCTTGAGATTGGATCAGCTGTGGCACCTGCAAGTGACATGTCAGAACTTGGTCTCTCATATCAACCTGCTGTACCATCAGACCCGTCTGCTCAGCCAGCCGCAGAATTACCTTCTGGCCAGTCTGGAAGTGATTTATCTGCCATAAGCTCTAACGTTGCACCAGTTCCAGCAGCCACAGATGGAACTTCTCAACTGGGGACTGGATCTGCCGCAGCACCTGTAAGTGATGCAACATTACCCGGTCTCGCTAATCAACCTGCTGCACCATCAGATTCTTCTGCACAACCAGCAGCATTGCCTACCAACCAGTTTGTAAATGATGTAGCTGCCGCAAGCTCTAATATCGTACCAGTTCCTGTAGCCTCAGATGCCACCTCTCAAGTGGCAACAGAGTCTGCTGCAGTACCTGCAAGTGTTGTATTATCATCTGGTCTTGCAACTCAACCAGCTGCACCATCAGATTCTCCTGCTCAATCAGTCTCATCATCTACCAGCCAGTCTGGAAATGATGTAGGTGCAGCAAGCTCTAATATCGTACCAGTTCCTGCAGTCTCAGATGCCACCTCTCAAGTGGCAACAGAGTCTGCTGCAGTACCTGCAAGTGATGTATTATCATCTGGTATTGCAACTCAACCAGCTGCACCATCAGATTCTCCTGCTCAATCAGTCTCATCATCTACCGGCCAGTCTGGAAATGATGTAGGTGCAGCAAGCTCTAATATCGTACCAGTTCCTGTAGCCTCAGATGCCACCTCTCAAGTGGCAACAGAGTCTGCTGCAGTACCTGCAAGTGTTGTATTATCATCTGGTCTTGCAACTCAACCAGCTGCACCATCAGATTCTCCTGCTCAATCAGTCTCATCATCTACCGGCCAGTCTGGAAATGATGTAGGTGCAGCAAGCTCTAATATCGTACCAGTTCCTGCAGTCTCAGATGCCACCTCTCAAGTGGCAACAGAGTCTGCTGCAGTACCTGCAAGTGATGTATTATCATCTGGTATTGCAACTCAACCAGCTGCACCATCAGATTCTCCTGCGCAATCAGCATCATCATCTACCGGCCAGTCTATAAATGATGTAGCTGCAGCAAGCTCTAATATCGTACCAGTTCCAGCAGCCTCAGATGCCACCTCTCAAGTGGGAACAGAGTCTGCTGCAGTACCTGCAAGTGATGTATTATCATCTGGTCTTGCAACTCAACCAGCTGCACCATCAGATTCTCCTGCTCAATCAGTTTCATCATCTGCCGGCCAGTCTGGAAATGATGTAGCTGCAGCAAGCTCTAATATCGTACCAGTTACTGTAGCCTCAGATGCCACCTCTCAAGTGACAACAGGGTCTGCTGCAGAACCTGCAAGTGATGTATTATCATCTGGTATTGCAACTCAACCAGCTGCATCATCAGATTCTCCTGCTCAATCAGTATCATCATCTACCAGCCAGTCTGGAAATGATGTAGGTGCAGCAAGCTCTAATATCGTACCAGTTCCTGCAGTCTCAGATGCCACCTCTCAAGTGGCAACAGAGTCTGCTGCAGTACCTGCAAGTGATGTATTATCATCTGGTATTGCAACTCAACCAGCTGCACCATCAGATTCTCCTGCGCAATCAGCATCATCATCTACCGGCCAGTCTATAAATGATGTAGCTGCAGCAAGCTCTAATATCGTACCAGTTCCAGCAGCCTCAGATGCCACCTCTCAAGTGGGAACAGAGTCTGCTGCAGTACCTGCAAGTGATGTATTATCATCTGGTCTTGCAACTCAACCAGCTGCACCATCAGATTCTCCTGCTCAATCAGTCTCATCATCTGCCGGCCAGTCTGGAAATGATGTAGCTGCAGCAAGCTCTAATATCGTACCAGTTACTGTAGCCTCAGATGCCACCTCTCAAGTGACAACAGGGTCTGCTGCAGAACCTGCAAGTGATGTATTATCATCTGGTATTGCAACTCAACCAGCTGCATCATCAGATTCTCCTGCTCAATCAGTATCATCATCTGCCGGCCAGTCTGGAAATGATGTAGCTGCAGCAAACTCTAATATCGTACCAGTTCCTGTAGCCTTAGATGCCACCTCTCAAGTGACAACAGGGTCTGCTGCAGCACCTGCAACTGATGTATCATCATCTGGTCTTGCAACTCGGCCAGCTGCATCATCAGATTCTCCTGTTCAATCAGCAGCATTACCTACTGGTCAGCCTGGAAGTGGTTTATCTTCTGCAAGCTCTAATATCGCAGCAGTTCCAGCAGCCCCAGATGCTGCTTCCCAGCTGGGGACTGGATCTGCCGCGGTACCTGTAAGTGATGCATTAACACTTGATCTTGCAAATCAACCAGATACATCATCAGTTTCTCTCGTTCAGTCAGCAGCATTGCCTGCAGTCCAGCTTGGGAGTGATTTATGTGCTGCAAGCTCTAATATCTCACCAGTTCCAGCATCTTCTGATGCCACTTCTCAACTGGGAACTGGATCTGTCTCGAAACCTGTTTTTGATGTATCAGCATTTAGTCTCTCAAATCTGCCAGCTGTACCATTACCAGCTTCATCCTCTCAGTCAGCAGTATTGTCTAATGGCCGGCCTGGAATCGATGTACTGTCTGTGGCTTCTGGCATCTCACGAAATCCTGCAGTTTTGGATTCCACTGTTCAGTTGGTATCTGGGTCTGCTTCGTCATCTGCTTCTTCAGATATTCTTGCAAAGCTTCCAGCTCTGCCACCTACAGGTTATTCTGTTCCGTCAGCAGTGCGGCCTCCAATCGAGCCTGAAAGTGTTGTGGCCAGCGCAAGTTCTGCTTCTATATCAAAAATTGCAGTGCTGAACACTGTGGTACATCCCGCAATTGGATATCCTGTGTCATCTGGAAATTACGTGTATTCTGCGGGAATTCCAAAGGCATCTCTAAATGAACAAAAAGGTCTCAATGTCTACAAAGCTGCTGGTTTACCTGCAGATAAATTCGGCCTTCCTGTGCCTATACTTCTTAGGTGGCCTTATTATTATGGAAATGATGCGACAGTGTTACCTGATAAATATTCGCTGGATCCTACGTCGAAATTATCGTATAAAAATTACATTCATAACATAAAATCTGAGCTGAAGGAGAAAATAAGATCAGACATAAAACAGTTTAAAGAAAATATTACTTCTCTTCATGATATACAAGTTACTAGTCCTGATGTCACCACAACTAAAATTTCTATTAAACACCAGAAGAAACTTGCAAAAGAATTTATCAGCAATCTCACCGAAACTCTTAAACAACTTCCAACAAAATCTAATGAACTTCGTCTTAACTTGCCTCAACTTCCTTCTAAGGTATACCAAAAACTAGCGAAAGAGTTCGTCCAGAATGTCACCGTTGCACTTCGTGAAAATCCTGATGTTTCTAGTCTCAGTACGCCTAAATTTTCAACAGATGAATTAGTCAAAGAATTTATTTCAAATATAACTGTAATCCATGAAAAACATCAACCAAAGCTCAGTGATAAACTGGACGATGACAGTACATCCGAGTCTGACGAATCGAAGCAATCTTCAAGTTCTAGAGTGGTAACTACTCCTAAACCTCGCCGACGAACAACCGTACCTGCGAGATTCGAATGGATAGCAGATAAATCTCAAAGAAAGGAAGAAAAACAAAGCAAAAATCGCCGACACTCCAAGAAAAACAGTTCCGAGGAAAAAAAAAAGGACAGTGATGAAGACTGAACAAGCACCTTAATGTTAGTTATAAAGTGATGACGAACACCGATTCGAAGTATCGTACGAAGGACTTTTCAGTAATAATCTAATTTAATAATGTCGGGATATCTGCCTTCATTTTCTATGAATTTACAAATACTTCAAAATTAAAGGTTTCTATATTGAAAAATTTTATTTGACTTAAAATTTTTTTTATTGGACGATTTTGTTTTAAAATATACTCACGATGAAATAAATTACAATTTGAGCATGATATGTGTTTTGTTGATTTCCTCTTATTTATTACTAATTTATTTGAGCACACTTACGTAATTTAATTACGATATTCTCTCAAAACATTGCTGAAAAGAACTGCA